>JACEEZ010001387.1:22043-34543 GCA_016584305.1 Chionoecetes opilio
TCTCCTCTCTCGCTCTCTCGCTCTCGCTCTCGTCTCGCTCTCGCTCGCTCGCTCGCACACTCTCTCGCTCGCTCGCTCGCACACTCTCTCGCTCGCTCGCACACTCTCTCGCTCGCTCGCACACTCTCTCGCTCGCTCGCTCGCTCGCACACTCTCTCGCTCGCTCGCTCGCTCGCACACTCTCTCGCACACTTCTCCTCGCTCGCTCGCTCGCACACTCTCTCGCTCGCTCGCTCGCACACTCTCTCGCTCGCTCGCTCGCACACTCTCTCGCTCGCTCGCTCGCTCGCATACTCGCTCGCACACTCTCTCTCTCTCTCTCTCTCTATATATATATATATATAGAGACCAGTACGTGCAGAAACACCTTTATGCTCAGAAAGCCTAAGGTTAGATTCCTTGTCGTCTCGCCGACGTATCTAGCGTTACAGCTAGAACATAACGCTAGATACGTCGGCGAGACGACAAGGAATCTAACCCTTAGGCTTTCTGAGCATAAAGTGTTTCTGCACGTACTGGTCGACCCATTTCTTCACCTTCGCAATCTGCAATCCGCTCACACTCACATGATTTAGATCACCCTTTTTCTATGAATGACTTCAGTATCCTATCCAAGGCACACTACCCTAGTGACACTAAATTATTAGAACTATACACATCAAGCACTTGTCCCCTGATCTTAATAACCAAGTCATTTCACAACAACTACATATACTCAATGATTACCACTGTTTCGATGCCCGACTCTCGTTCGATCGCCCCACACAAGCTGAATGTCACCCACAAAACCAGTGTTCATTCAGTCCTCTACCAACTCAGACAGCACACACACCAAGGTCCGTTAAGTACAATTATATTTTATTTATTAGTTAGTAATTTTAGAAAATATAGGAATATTTTATTGTTTCTTAGAATTAATTTTTAATGTTCGCTTTTTAGCATTACAATATATTAAATTTAACTACTTTTAGCCTGATGATGCCAAGTGCCTTGGCGAAACGTTGCATAAACAACCCCAAGTATACCGAGTGTCTCTGTCACCCTGAAACTTCATGATGATCTAACAAGAAAATCAACTATATATATATATATATATATATATATATATAAATACATATACATATATATATATATCTAGTCCTGTAATACCTCCAAGGCATTTAAGCTAACAACATAATTACTTACACAATTACACTTACACACTACTTACAATTACACTTCTCCTCGTACCTTACAGTCCCATATTCAAGTTCCCGTTATTACGTATATTTTTCGCTAATTATAATTATAATTATCCTTTGACACATGACATCACCTGAGCCTGTCTTCCACCTGTCTTCCACCTCACCTGCCCTCCTCCACACCTGTTCCACTGCTCCACCTGTCACTAATTACCTCACCTCTCTCCACCCTTCACATTGACTTATCACATCTCTTTACGCCTATATGATTTAATTTACTGCCTAACGACCTCTTTTTCTTATCAACTTGTTTGAACTATATCCCTCCTCCCCTTCCTCCTCCTCCGCCTCCTCCTCCTCCTCCTCTCCTCCGCATCCTCCTCCTCTTCCTCCTCCTCCGCCTCCTCCTCCTCCTCCTACGCCTCCTCCTCCTCCTCCTCCTCCTGGATTCACGCTGATAGATGAAGCCAAAGGGTAGAAACCATTTTTTCCAGGAGGGCCTTGCGCTAGAACAATTAATCACACGTGCGTATCCGTCTCTATAGGGAAGAGTTACTGGTGTGAGGGAAGGGTGGTGGTATGAGGATCCTGAATAGGTATAGATTATGTATATAACTAATTTATCAATTAAGCTACAGGATGTGTGTCGCCTGTCTTTCTGAGGCAACAACATCTTTTGATGAGGTTATGTTGACGAAGTATCACGCCATGGCCTGCATCAAGACAACCTGGTGTCTTGATGCAGCACGTAGACACCTCGACCTGGTTCCAGCCTACACACACAAGCTGTGTGTATCATCTCAGCGCTCTGCCCAAGGATGATGACGCTGACACAGATGCAACAGGCCTGAGAGACATGAACACCGGAACCTGTTAGATTCCGGCCAAAACTCATAAATGCTGCAACTGGCCGGAGGGAAGAGAGAAGCAAACGGACGGAGTCACTGAGCTGTTCCGGCCATTCCCTTGGCCGTCGGAACACGTGACTTGTCACTCGCCCTCACAGTGTACAGATATATATATATATATATAACATTGAGTCTGAACGTAGATAGAGAGACAGAGAGAGACAAAATTTGTTAAAGCTGTGTCAGACAAGCCTGGCCTTCGTGATTTTTTCCACGATTCAGCATCTCTTCTTAAAGATCTAGCTCATATCATTACTCAAACCACAACAAACAGAGTAATCAATTAATAACTTCCCAGTATAGAGAATCCAGCCTACATTGCCTCCGAGATTCAGCGACGAGAACACCGCGAGGACAAGGACGCGTATCTCCGCGAGGACAAGGACGCGTATCTCCGCGAGGACAAGGACGAGGACGCGTGGAAGAACGCAGACGAGGACGCTGTATCGTGTGTACTGAAGAGGCCCTCGACTTCTTACGAGGGTCATTCACAACGCCCCAGCCGACACCTGCTTCCCGCCCACTCTTGCTGATCTGGGTTTCTGCTATTGGCATCTCTTGAGGAACGTCTTCAGCTGAACGGACAAGACTACTGCCATGCTGAGCACTGCAGTATGAGTGAGTACAAGCCCTCAGGCTGCATTTCCATGATATGATATATATATATATATATATATATATATCTATATAAATCATATATATATTATATATACTATATAATATATATTATATATTATTTATTATTATATTTATATATTTTCAAGTACGCTCATTATTGTTCTCGTCGCTTTTTACACACATGTAGATAATGGCTAAAATGGAGTTAAACTTTTTGGTGTGTATATATTTGTCAGTTATTTTTGGTAGTTGTATTTTTTTTCTTTGCACTGTTTAAATATTTTTAGTACTGTCTTCACTTACATTTCGCTTTTTTTTCCTTATATCACTCGATTTTGTACAGCATTTTTTTTTTGTATTGCCCCTTACTAAGGCCACAAAAGGATGGGTAATAGGCACTCTTATCTTTTGTTAAGAGTTTTCACTTATAATTAATGGCAAATCATCAGCACTAAGTCAGTAAAAAGAGCGTGATCGTTACTCACCGAAAATTTCTTAACTTTGTAAAAGGACGGAAGTGCTTAGCATCCTGACGCAGCAAAGAGTGCTAGTGAGGAAGCATTAGATTAAACATTTACCAGAGGAGGATATTCGATACTTAAGAATTGGAAGTCACCACCTACGTAGTCTCTCCTGAGTTACTCAGTCACTTACTCACTCAACTTGACTACTAACACATATGTCTTCTCCCACTAATCCCTCCTCGGTGCATGTCCTTCTGGCACCCATCTCGAATCCAGCCTCTTCCTCAGGCCGCTGGAGCTCTTGAAAATATGCCCACAAGTGCAGCTATTCGCGAATTTTTCGGGTAACTGATCCAAGCTTACTCTGCCAGGGAATAGTCTTTGTGAAGATGTCATGAAAAACTCGTCAAACTCCTTTGTATGGGGTTGATGAGGGATAAAGTAGTCTTGCATCCGTTCAAGCCCTACAGGCTGCTCCAGAGTCTTTCACATTGTTATAATGCAGAGCCAGCGCTTTTACAAGGCCACAACAGCACAAAATTATCTGGCTTTTCGGTCAAACTTCCTTGAACACCTTTGGGGAAAATTAAAAACACAGCTTGGTCAAAGGTGGTTTACATTTAGCGGTAGAGCTATTGCACGGTAGCGCTGTCCTCAAAGGATCTTTTTGGTGGTCGTGGTAGACATGCAAACATCAATATCTTGCTGTATTTCGTTATACTACTTAAAGCGACAATGGTGGCCTCACGGAGACACCATGCAATTACCCGATGTATGCAATTTTCTGGAGTTTTTTGTGTGCATGATGTTGCTAAAAGGGGAAATGTCGAAGGAGCATTTTATCAATTACACTATACACACCAATGAACTACTCCACGATTGTTTCTTAAATTAAAAACTAAAGTGGAGGAGAAGGGTAAGTGATTGTGGCGTATGTCAGCCTCTAATGTCGCTATGACGTTAACCGCCAATTGATGAGGTGTAGCTCCTGACTCATCCTATGCTGCCGGTGACTGCGTCACAGGAAAAACCGACCTTCACTTGCACAATACTGCCAGCGTTAAGTACACACCACTAGCAAGGTGGTTTAGATGCGTGTCAAAGGGAATCGCGTAAGCAAATCGGTGAGGGAATAATTATCAGTGACGAAGCAGCGGGTCCTGTAAATGCTCCAGTTTACTACAACCAATAAAAAGATTTTATCAAGATGACAACCTCCTACCAGCGAAGTCAGAATGTCACCTAACAACACTAAACTAATAAACTCTAATCCTTCTTCCCCTCTGGCGCCGACATAAAACACTCCATATTTTTCAATCCTATGAAAAGCACTGCGACCCATTTCCCACTTATGTACTGCTTAGCGCTTGTCAAATGAAAGACAACTTTTCCCGAGGCCGTGGAAGGTCGGTCATTCAAAACAAAGAATGACTGACTGACTGACTCATGAAGAAAATCATTAAGGAGAAATACTTGCAGTGTTAATCGGATGTGTTGAGATAGATACATCCTTAGTAGCCCTTGCAGTCAAGCCACATATGGCTTTGTCAACAAAAATGGGACGGTTGAAGGCATCTTTTGTCATTGACAACTGGCGCCGCCGTCTAATGTGCTTCAGAAAAGGCTTACCTTGGCCTAAAACGGTTCGGTTGCTCGCGGCGTGAGTCAATGGCCTCTTCGTCCCAATGAGCCCTAAATTAATGTGGTGTTATTAACTAGGCGAGCCTATCAACATTTTATAGGTATTGTTCGCCTACCCATCAGCTTAGAAAAAGGCACATCTATTATGCGTTTGGATATCTTTTATGTGCTTCCAACTTCTTCTTGTGCCCCCGGATGGTTTGTTAGGTTGAATCGCTCAATCCAATCGTAATGGGTGGTTGCAGAGCCTGACATCATTAGATCAAATTTCAAGGAAAAGGCTTTCAAAGCAATGAATCAACCCATGCGCATGCTCCTGACTTTCCTATGTGAACTAAATCGCAAGTAAATCTAGGTACCTTACCTGATTCCCAAACTCAGCCGTACCCTTGCCCTTTTCAGAATGTAAATTCTATCTACCCAAAAGATATAGGGAGAATTGAAATTTTGTTAATGGCCACGGGGGGGCATTAAGGTGTGACCACGAATACCCCACCGTGTGCTCATAGTCACGTTCCCGTTTCAGTCCCTCCCAAAGCTAATAGGGTGTGACATATGCTTTGAAGGCCCTATGTCAATAAAAATGACTAGTTGTGGAATCACCTCTGGAGCACTGTTTCGTGAGAGGACACTAAGAACTGTCGCCTTGTGGTCAATACCACGCGAGCTGTCCCATTGAATTAAACAAGGGGTCCTCTTAGGAAGATGTCATTGTCTCAGCTTTATTGACGCGGTTTCGTTGTAGCAGAATACCTTGGAACTCCACTACTTGTATTATCTTCAGTATACAATGATACACGTCTACAACAAGCCGGCTCCTGTATCAAACCTTTGATTCACTCGTCACTGTAGTGGACATCCTGATATTAAAGCCTTCAACTGTTAGACTTTTACAACCATACCTGATATTTTTTGCCAATGGCCAGGAGATTGTCTAGGCGTTAATCTGACCTGAACAACACATCATCATTAATTAAAATCTGGTACGCCATCCCGTCTATAATTCCCTAGCCTATCGACTTTCCTCACCATCAGAGGGCTGAAATAGTCGTAGTGAGCGTATATAAAAAGACCTGTGTTGGAAACCAGGGTGTAATAAGTAATTGTCACGATCACTCGCGTTTGGACGTCGCGCCCTTATTTCTCGTTCCTAAAAGAGGACGTAAGTTACAATACCGCTGTATGATTTTAGTGCGGGTAATGAAGTACTGTAAGGACGATAGGTATCCTGTCCCTTGTTTTGAGGATGACTTTGTGATGGCTCTAGTACATGGGTTGAATCTGTGCTTTTTTTGTAATAAACTTTTTCAGTATATTGTCTTCTTTTGACATTTCCGATCTTCTAAGCGGTGTGACTGGTCTAGCAGTATCGCATGCGTTCTCTGGCCCCGTGTCAAGGGAAGTAAACTTGCTTTCAGCACTCTCCAGCGGACATTTTGTGGGTGGGTCTTGGAAGAAATGCAGGTTGGTTCGTAGTTTTTGGCTTCAATCAGCCCTATCCTGAACTTTTAAAGTAATTGATAAAGGTGACCTTGTGTGTGCTGGAGCTGGCGTGGTGGGGAAGGAGCGGGAGCTACGAACGTGTTCCAGTGCCCTAACGTACATGTGTGTGGTCGTCGTGTGAGACGGGTGAATGCCTAGTGGCATTTGACGTGCTCTTGCCAGGTATGTCCGATTATGGAAATGATATTTTGTGTTCGCCACTTTCTATTGTTAAATGAACTCCGTAAGACCATATACACACACGGAAGTCAGGGTCGTCGTGTGAGAAAGCTAACATCGTGTGCTGTCAGATCATGTGTGAGTTTACGGAAAGTGACAGTGGCCCTATAATACTTCATGGTAGAGTGTGTTCGTCAGGCTAATTGGGGCACTTGCACACCATGAAAGCAAATGGGGTGTGGATCTGGGTGTTACCTGAAAACAGTAATTGGGCTCTGTGTAGTACATAACACTGAGTATTTCTAGTGTCATAGCTTTGTCAAGAATGTCACTTATTTCATTGGTTGTGGATATTATTAGGACGATTCATTAAGAATTTTTGAAGAAATGGGAATAGATCTGAACGATTTTAAAGAAGATACAATTTTATAGGAATGCTTGACAGATAAAAGTTTTCAAGAATTGAAATTTTCCACTAACGAAACGATCCTATCTTGCGTTTCCAGATTAATAAGGGTCCTTTTATCATTAATACGATCGTCGCCCTGGTCCTTGGAGCGGTTTTAAAATGCAAACTGACGCAAAGCGGTAAATCGCGCTGTGCATATGGCGAGTAGAACCTAATCCTCCGAGTCAAATTACTCTGTCACTCATCAGGAGACGCTCCTGTTGTCTGGTCTCTCAAACTTTAGGGTATTATCTTGGATTGATATACCTATATTTAATACAATCCGCAGCCGTCACCGAACTATTTAAGGGTAGAAACCTTAGCGTAGACTCGGCGCGCTGGTACATAACATTACAAGAGTTTAATCCAACCGTTTAATACGTCCAGTTCGAGCCAATGTAGTGGCTGACGCCCTGTCGGTAATGTACCAGTATGATCCGTGGGTAGAAACACCCCCTGTTTTAACAAAATTTAGCCCATTCATGAATAGCCAATGCCCAGCGTCAAACATGACGTGTGGACAAGGTCAATATTGCGCTCTGGAATCGGTGAATAAATCAATTTACCAAAATTAACTCAGTCCTTTCTCACCTTTTTTTTTGCCCTTAACGGAGTGCTTTGGTAGATATTGGCCTCAAAAACAGATGCTGTTGAGACCATTTATGATACATGAGTCATAATGTACCTGTGGTATTAAAAGTTAATTCATGATGCGGTTATTGGCCGGTCATCCAGGGAAGGAGCGAACCCTTACTGCGGCCCTCGAAGTTATTTTGGCCGACCATGCGTGTAACATGACGGTATGTAGTCAAAGTGTGTGCATATGCGCTCAGCACAAAGGGACGGTGCCTAGCCACACCATTTTTTGAGATATCCTCCCCCGAACGACGACCGATGGGACGTAGGTTGCAATAGAACCTACTTCAGCTTGCCCTCTAGCTATCATGGTTCCAATTACCTCTATATTATGTGTAGACTCACTTGTCCTAGGTACGTTGAATGGCCCCATAAAGGATAAAAACTGCCCGTGCCGTTGCTCACTGCCCTCATAGCCAATCTATTTTGTCCTTACTCGACAGCCACGAGTATTACTTCAGTGACAACGGGGGGCGGAGTTTCCTCACATACTTCTGATAAATTTGCAAAATGTTTAACTAAGTCAAACCTTGTAGCAACATATCACCCGCCATAACGGTACCTCCCCCCCCCCCCCCCACCCCCCCTTGGTGGAGCGCACCAATAGAAAAATCCTAGAAATTTTGCGCCCGTTGTTCAGTGGCTTACTAGAAAAATTAGGGAAGATTGATTACCACATGTAGCAGCTAGCAGAAATAGTACGTGTTGCTGAGTCAACATTGACAATCCCCGTATTACATAGTTTTTTTGATAAAGAAAAAACTCCCTTATGACTTTGCTAGTAGTCCTCACAACCTGTGTATAATATTGATGCTTATGCTAAGAGCCAATTACAAGTTTTTCTCAGACATCCATAAGATGTAAAAGACAGAGACTGACTGGTTCAAAGCTGGCTATGTGCTCCCACAACACAAGCGTTTCTTTTCCTGTTACTGTACAAGTAGATGACTTTAATAATGATTAGAGTACCCAGAGACACTCAAAATTGTCTCCGTAAATTTGTGGGACCACGAAGAACGCTTGGTGTTAAAACGAATTACAAGGTCATACGTTGAGATATTTGATCCTTGTTAAAATACATTGGAGGTAGTTAAACACATGACAACTTAAAAGACCAGTGCAAAGCCTGATTTAACCATAGTAAAAACTGCGACCAGTGAGTCAATGCTAGCTCGTCTGACTATGATAAACTCAACTCTTCAACTAACCACCGCATGCTTATAACGCTTCGTCTCTGGTGAGCCACAAATATTTTGTTGCTAATAGCTTGTTTTTGTTCTCAACATGTTTCCTTCATATATTCTTCACCATGAACTCTTCTCTGGCTCTGGACCCTCACATCTCAGCCTGGAGCCCCGCGTTGCCCACTTGGGTCGAGTCTCCCTGTGGAGGATATGTTGTGGGTTAAGTACCCCCATACTGCTCTTTGCTTGAGGATACCGAGCAGGTTGAGGGAGTTCACTGAGTAACTGAACACAGCTTTAATTCAATGGAAAAATAGTCTCCCACAGAAACCTATGTCCCTGAGATCGAATTGGGTCAGGGATCGAAAATTATCCATAGAGACCATTATTTTCTCTCTTTCGTGCACTTCTGACTTACCTCAATGACACAATCAAGGTCTTGCCCTATACAACTACTCCGGCCTTGATGTTTCTAACCGAGCTAAGGCGGATATTCATTGATGGTATAGGTCAACTGTCACGCATGATATTTGGAACGGTATGAATGTGGATGTAGAAGATTACGTAACGAGGTTTATATCAGCTATCTTCCATAGCATCAGCATAACAAGAAAGCCATACCCGGTTACCGGGTACTCGGTACCAGTCAATTCATCAAATACAATACTAGCCAAGATATTCGAAAATTACCAGCAAGATAGCTAAATAGTTAATACCGTCTGAATCATGACTCCATCTATTCAAATATAGCTATCAGGTATCATTTTATTATTCTTTTATATTATTAGAATTTATTATATTTTATTATTATTATTATTCATATTATTAATATTCTTATTACTTTTGATATTGGTTTTTATTATAAACAATTTTAATGACCATATATAATAATATTTCTATATTTATGTTTTATTTTTTTTATAACTTTCGATACATTTTTCCTCACACTGTTGAATTTAAAAAAATCTAAGGCATCGGTCCCTAAAGAGTCTCGGCTCATGGACCGGCGGCTTGTATAGAATTATTAATGTATAATCAACTTATGTATGTTATGGTTAAGGGCTAATAAACAGAGATCAATCAATCCAATCCAATCCATAGCAGTAAACTGCATGAAAATAGCGCTAAACTTGAAATGCATGTGAATGATCTTGCCTTGTTAATGTTGATAACGAACATTTCTATGAGCAAGGTGCTAGCCAGTTTAAACGACATATATATTTCTAGGAAATGAATCAATACTATCCATACTGGAGAACACAGCTAACTCTCGTTTTGCATGCTAACTCAATGATAATACAGAACATTGCAGACGCAGTGCGCGTGGAAGGGTGACTTCCTCTCTTTTCCCTGTCAAAAGACTTTATCCATGCTTTAAGATATTGGAGAAAATGAATATAAATCAAACTCACGTTTGAACTCACGCGGTATTCATCACTACTAATCCCTTACTGGAGTCTGTGCTGAACTCAGACGCAATAGTCATTCATATACCCTTTCAATCATCGGCATATTTGAAGTTCCTCAAATTTGAACCGTTCCCTTTTGCATTGAATGAACATTAATGACTGTACACTTGCTCAATCGATTATTTTTATATCCAAGACTTGCCGTTGTACGCGATTCGGTCATTTATCTGATTTGCAAAAGTGTAAGTCCGAGAATCTAAATTTGATTTCATTGTCCAACCTCACTCTTTGCCTTTCAGCCCTTAGACGGGTGGATGTTTGTGAAATTGTGGCTAACCCAGAAAGATGGCAATTCTATGGCCCTGTCTTTGTGCCCTTATACTCATCTGGCACCTAAGGAGGTGCCAGATGCCAGGATGCCGGGGGCCGTGCAAGTGCTTTCATCGATCATTTTTTATCATCACTATTTTTTTTTCACAAAACTTTTCTTTGTGTTTGTAGTATGCCTGACGACACTGAACAGGGACGTGTCAGGTCACGTTCGCTGTTCTTGTCGCTGTGTTCATGTGGGCGCTCCATCAACCGGACACTATTCGACGTCTACATTCCACCATGGTTTTACTGGTAATTTTTTCTATAATATTTTCCCTTGATGAGCTTGAAATTGTAAAATTTCCTCTAAAATCAGTATATTTACTATCATCCTTTTCGAGTTCACTTTTTCTAACTCCTCGGATTTAAAAAAGCTGCTGTGAAAGCTAGGATTCCCCTACAGTTTTCTTAACTCCTTATTTACATTATCCTCAATCATTACTCTTATTGTACTTTTTATTATTATTGTGGATTCCTCTGTGCTGTGTAGTCCAGAAAAGCCCTTGAAATTTTGTATAAGGCACCTTAAAGGGATATGGACAGCGAGTCGTGACTCCATAGTACACATAGTAAATGGTTAGGTAGGCGATTCTCTAGAGTCTAAGCCCATCGCGAGGACGCGATATGGGAGGTGACCGAGCGATGATTAGGAATTCCTGAGTAGGTATAGATTATATGTATTAACTAGTTTATCAATTAATCTACAGGATTGTGTCGCCTGTCTGTCTGAGTCAACAATATCTTTTGATGAGGGTATGTTTCGAAATATTCACGCCAGGCCTGCATCAAGACAACCTGATTGTCTGATGCAACACGTAGACACCTCGACCTGGTTCCGAGCCTACACCACAAGCTGTGTGTATCATCTCAGCGCTCTGGCCCAAGGATGTATGACGCTGACACAGATGCAACAGGCCTGAGAGACATGAAACACCCCGGAACCTGTGTTAGATTCCGGCCAAACTCATATATGCTGACAACTGGCCGGAGGGAATAAGAAGCACGACGGAGTCCACTGAGCTGTTCCCGGCCGATTTCCCTTGGCCGTCGGAAAAACGTGACTTGTGTCACTCGCCCTCACAGTGTAGCAGATTATATATATATATATATATATATATATATATATAGTATAATATATATATATATATTATTATATAATATATATATATATATATATATATAGTATGATATATATATATATATATATATATTGTAATTAAACTTATTGGCTACTGGTACTTTATATTAACAAAGCCATATAAACAACCGCTTCGACCACTTTTATTAACTAACCATTTGAAGTGTCTGGCTAGGACGGTAAGACTCCTAGCCCGCATCAGATCTACATTCTGAGGCAATCATTCCCTACAGTGATCGGCCACGCTTGTCAAGTATTGCTTACTCTCGGTGACCCCAGTTACCTGTGATTGAACGAATACAGTATAAGGGCGATAACAGTGGGTGGTGGCGGTGTAGTAGGGTGGCGGGGTGGCGGTGTTTGTGGTGTGGTAGTGGTGGTGAAGGTAATGGTGTTATTTATTCTACAGTTCTACACGCGTATTTTCTTGAAGAACTTCTATAAACCGTGTATGTTTTCATTTTTGCTTAAGTTTTTTTGTGTGGAGTAATACTGTTTTGCCAGTGTTATTGGTATGAATTTTTGACGTGTTTATATAAGTATGTTTCCGTGTGTGTATATGTGTGTGTGTGTGTGTGTGTGTGTGTGTGTGTTTTTGTCTTAACTATTTAATTGTCTATGTGATGAGCGTTTTTCAATGTTTTTTAGGCACTGAACAAGTGTTTGGTGTACGAGTGTAAGTGTTGTTCAGCGTCGTATTTATTTCCACCATTCCCTTCTCTCCCTCGAGGAGTAGTCAGGGATGTTCGATACTGTGTTTTTGCTTCGTTCGATTAGCTCGAACAGCTCATGCTCTAGTATCATAATATATAGTGCTATATGTAACATAGTATAGTAAT
>JACEEZ010001387.1:43774-58774 GCA_016584305.1 Chionoecetes opilio
GTGAATAAAGAAAAAATAAAGTTTGTTGGTCGAATAATGATGACCATGAGTGAAAGAGTGAGATACATGAGTAAAGTGATAGCATGAGTGAAATGAAGTGAGATGACAGTAAATGATCATCATGAGTGAAATGAGTGATGTACATGATGAATGAGTGTGATGACATGAGTGAAATGAAGTGATGATGACTAAGAATGAAGTTGAGAAAGTAGAGAATGATGATGACATGAGTGAGATGAAGTGATGATGACATGAGTGAAATAAAGTGATGATGACATGAGTGAGATGAAGTGATGATGACATGAGTAAGATGAAGTGATGATGACATGAGTGAAATGAAGTGATGATGACGAGTGAAATGAAGTGATGATGACATGAGTGAAAAAAGTGATGATGACATGATTGAGATGAAGTGATGATGACATGATTAAAAATGAAGTGATGCTGACATGAGTGAGATGAAGTGATGATGACATAAAGAAATGATGATGACATGAGTGAAATGAAGTGATGATGACATGAGTGAGATGAAGTGATGATTACATGAGTGAAATGAAGTGATGATGACATGAGTGAAATGAAGTGATGATGACATGAGTGAAATGAAGTGATGATGACATGAGTGAGATGAAGTGATGAATGATGACATGAGTGAAATGAAGGGATGATGACATGAGTGAAATGAAGGGATGATGACATGAGTGAAATGAAGGGATGATGACATGCGTGAATTGAAATGAAGTGATGATGACATGAGTGAGATGAAGTGATGATGACATGAGTGAAATGAAGTGATGATGACATGAGTGAAATGAAGTGATGATGACATGAGTGAGATGAAGTGATGATGACATGAGTGAAATGAAGTGATGATGACATGAGTGAAATGAAGTGATGATGACATGAGTGAAATGAAGTGATGATGACATGAGTGAAATGAAGTGATGATGACATGAGTGAGATGAAGTGATGATGACATGAGTGAAATGAAGTGAAGATGACATGAGTGAGATGAAGTGATGATGACATGAGTGAAATAAAGTGATGATGACATGAGTGAATTGAAGTGATGAATGATGACATGAGTGAAATAAAGGGATGATGACATGAGTGAAATGAAGGGATGATGACATGCGTGAATTGAAGTGATGAATGATGACATGAGTGAAATGAAGGGATGATGACATGAATGAAATGAAGGGATGATGACATGAATGAAATGAAGTGATGAATGATGACATGAGTGAAATGAAGGGATGATGACATGAGTGAAATGAAGGGATGATGACATGCGTGAATTGAAATGAAGTGATGATGACATGAGTGAGATGAAGTGATGATGACATGAGTGAAATGAAGTGATGATGACATGAGTGAGATGAAGTGATGAATGATGACACGAGTGATATGAAGGGATGATGACATGAGTGAAATGAAGTGATGATGACATGAGTGAAATGAATTGATGATGATATGAGTGAAATGAAATGATGAAGACAGGAGTGAGATGAAGTGATGATGACATTAGTGAAATGCAGTGATGATGACATGAGTGAGGTGAAGCTGAAAGTTGTATATCTAAAGTGTCGCTACTGAGAAGGAGGAAGAGGAGGAGGAGGCGGAGGACGAGGAAGGAGGAGGAGGAGAGGAAAAGTATATAGGAAAAAACGTGCTCCTTTGACCCGAGGGCGCCGTCTGTCGACACTTTCACATCAAACACTGAAGTCTTGGAGTGAGATTGGAAAATCGAACAGAGAGAGAGAGAGAGAGAATAAAAAAGTCTGCGTGTCTATCGTGTTTTAATTTCAGAAAAGATGGAGGAGGAAAAGGCTAAAATAAAGAAAGACAGTAGGAATGACAAAATAGGAAGGAAAGGGACGGAATGACATTAGTGTAAAGATAAAGGCAGGAATATATAGTCTATTTTTTTAACGAGGCAAAAATTCCATTCTATCTTAAGGTCTAATGCATAAGGTTATGCCTATGTCTACCTGATAATATGGTTAACTATGATAGACCACAACTGAAATTTAGAAGAAGCTTAGTATTCCCTTCTCCTGGCATCAAATATCAGTCAGTAAGCAGCAAGGGATCAGGATTTTTCACCTGATTAAATAAAAAAGAGTATAGATAAGAAAGGATATGAGACAGAAGGACTTTGGACAGCATGAAGATAAGGAGCGAAGATAGAACAACATGATAAGATAAAGAAAGATAAGCTACTTTCTTACTTTCTGCTTTATAAGGACTGGCATCTAGCGGGCTTTTTTTTTTTCTTTTTCTTTTTGGTCAGTCCTTTATGATGTGAAAAAAAAACTGTAACAAAAAATGAGGCAGGAATGAATAAGAAGTAGGAGTAAGAACTATGCATGGAGTGAGTAAAGAGATCAGGAGTAAGGAAAGGAGTAAGGAGTTAGAATCAAGACATGGTTAGGATAAGTTAGGAGCATTGAAGAGATGGTTAGGATTAGTTAGGAGCATTGGAGTAGCAGCTGTGATACGTACAAATAGCAGTAGAGAAAGGAAAGGTTACAGGAGGTGGAGAAAGCAGATAGAAACAAGCAGAGAAAGATAAATATAGGAAGGAACAGGTGGAATAGGAATAGATGGAAGGGTAAACAGGGAGACAGGGGGAATAGGAGTGGGGAAGGAGGTAGGAGGGAGCAGGGGGGCATATATGAGTAAAGTTGGTGTTTGCGCCCATCAAGATGTGGAAGAGGGGGTTGGGGAGGGTGGGGATGATTGGGGAGGGTATGGGAGTGTTGGGGAAGGTTTGGGGAGGGTTGGGGAAGTTGAAGGAGTGTTGGAGGAGGGTTGGGGATTGTTGGGGAGTGTTGGGGAGTGTCTGGGTAGCGTTGGGGAGGGTTGGGGAGTGTTGGGGAGGGTTGGAGAATGGTTGGAGAGTGTTGGGGAGGGTTGGGGTTGGTTGGGGGTTTTGAGGAGGGGTTTTGGGGGGGGTTGGGGAGGGTTTTTGGGTAGGGTTGGGGTGGGTCGGGGGGGGTGGGGGAGGGTTGGGGAGGGTTGGGGAGGGTTGGGGAGAGTCTTTGGGTCTTCAATCACCGTCGCTTGGGCCATTTACATTCTCCCTTCGATGCAATATTGTTAGAGTTTCCCCACAACGCCTCGACGGAGCCTAGACTGTCCTCCTCCTCCTCCTCCTCCTCCTCCTCCTCCTCGTGGCTTTATCTCCTTATATCGTGTTATCTCCTCATCCTTCTTCCTTGGCCCTTCATATCGGTCTTGTCTTTCCCTATTTCCCCTATAATAATATAAGCGAAAGTGTGTCTGTCTGTCTGTCTGTGTGTGTGTGTGTGTTTTGTGTGTGTGTGTGTGTGTGTTTTGAATAGAATAGAATAGGAATGAATTTATTATTGCTCAGACTTTATAAATAAAGTATGGAGCACAGCTCCTACAAGATACAATACATTTTGGCAGGACATTTCAAACGACCAATAAGATAAGTGTGTGTTGTGTGTGTGTGTGTGTGGTATAGGTTCCGCCCCCCGTGGCGCCAAACACCTCAATATGGCCCCATTTTTGGAATCAGGTTGACCAGGGGAAGGTCATAAGCCCTTATGAGATGATACCGATCACTTTTTTTTCTTTTTTTTAGCAGCCTATTAGCGAGAATTGTGAAAACAAAAGTGGGTTGCGAGAATTGAGGAAAACCTTCATGTAGGGTGATGGGTAATTGGGTGAGTGAATGGGTGGGGTGATGGGTAATGGGTGTGGGGGGTGAGTGAATGGGTGGGGGGTGATGGGTTGGGGTGATGGGTGATGGGTGAGGGAATAGGTGGGGGGGTGGGGTGGGTAAGGGTGAGTGGAATGGGTGGGGTGGGTGATGGGTAATGGGTGAGTGAAGGGTGGGGGGTGATGGGTAAATGGGTGAGTGAATGGGTGTTTTGGTGATGGGTAATGGGTGAGTGAATGGGTGGGGGGGTGATGGTAATTGGTGAGTGAATGGGTGGGGGGTGAGGGTAATGGGTGGGGTGAATGGGTGTGTGGTGGATGGGTAATGGGGTGGGAAATGAAAAGGGTGGGGGGTGATGGGGTAAAAGGGTGAGTGAATGGGTGGGGGGTGGTTAATGGGTGAGTGAATGGGTGAGGGGTAGGGTAAGGTAGTGAATGGGTGGGGGGTGATGTAAATGGGTGAAAATGAATGGTGTGTGGTTGAGGTAATGGGGAGTGAATGGGTGGGGGGTGAGTGAATGGGTGGGGGGTAAGGGTTTGTGTGGGATGGGATTGGGTGAGTGAAGGGTGGGGGTGATGGGTAATGGGTGAGTGAATGGGTGTGTGGTGATGGGTTAATGGGTAGTGAAAGGGTGGGGGGTTTATGGGTAATGGGTGAGTGAATGGGGGGGGGGTGATGGGTAATGGGTGAGGAATGGGTGTGTTGGTGATGGGTAATGGGGGTGAGTGAATGGTGTGTGGTGAAGGGTAATGACGTGGAGGAATGGGTGGAGGGTGGATGGTAATGGGTGAGGAATGGGTGGGGAGAAAGTACATACATTTCTAATCCCATGATTTCAGGAAAGTTAGAAGGGGCTATCTGGCGAGTCCATGTTTGGGTGGGCCGAAGGCCCACCAAAAACAGGGGTGGCCAAAGGCCCACCCAATAGCCCTCCGCAGGAGCTAGCAAAAAGTCCGCCCGGAGGCGGCTTTGCGGCTAGTCAAAACATTATCGTCCTCCTCTTTCTCTTATCCCGTGCTTCACCGCCTTACTCTTTTCTCACTCGCTCCTTGTATTCATTCTTCAAGGTTATCGATTTGGTTTCATCTTCTTTCTTTTTTTCCCCCTTTTTTTCTAGTCATGTTTTTTTCTTCCTCCTCCTTTTTTCCTCCTCTCGGCTCCACAACTATCATAAGGCTTGTATTTTCTTTTTGCTCGACTTTCCTTCTCCTTCTTTGGTTTCTTCATGGTCCATCGTCTGTCCTTACGTTTATATTATTTACCCTCCTCCTTCCTCCTATTTCTACTCACTTCCTCTCCTCCTCCTTTCTTCTGCTCCTCCTCTTCCCTCTCCTCATCCTCTTTCTTTCCTCCTCATCCTCTTCCTCTACACGTAATAGCAAGACAACCCTCACTAAGGGGTACAATAAAGCAAGCAATAACCCGCATAATGATCACTAATGAGTCCAAATGATTTGTAATGGACCGACAAATCACCATCACGGATACATTTCCTATGTCTAATGTTCAAAATCATTTATACTTATTTCTAAAGGTGTCTTATTGCATCTTTATATATATATTATTATATATATATATATATATATATATTATTTAGATATATTATATATATATATATATATATATCTATATAGTATATAGATATAATATATATATAGATATAGGTATAATATATGTTATATATATATATATAATATTTAGATATATATATATATAATATATATATATATATATATTATATATATACGATGCTATATATAATATATGTGATATCATGCTTTCATAAAAAATATATTTCTTATAATATTTGCAGATGTAATGATTGTATCATTACATGTAATTTCCATATTGTTCTTATATCCGCAAAAATTATGTTTCATAATTATATATTCTTAAGAATATTTTTCAATATATTTTTGTTACATCTTTTGAAAAATACATATATTATCTAAATCATCTCTATTTGTAGAAAACATTTCCGACATTTATAAAAAATGTATCATACATTTTTTTCATTAATGCATCATATATTTCTGAAAAATAATATATTTTCTTTTTGCAATATATTTTTATATTTTCTAGGAAAACATTGTTACATTTGTTTAAAGGTGTATTCCGTCCCATGATTGATACCTTTCCAGCCACGTCTCAAGTACTTCCATTTCTCTCACCCAAACGCCGTGAAAAACAAAACCTTGAATTTTCCACTTTTCCTACATCTAAATCTTGAAGGGGGCGCTGCCGCAAAAACTTCCTATCTCTCCTCTCTCTCTATCTCCTCTACTCTCTCTCTGTCTCTCTCTCTCTCTCTCTCTCTCTCTTCTTCCTCTGTCTCTGTCCTTTTCTCTCTTCTCTCTCTGTCTCTGTCTTCTGGCGCTGTCTCTGCTCTCTGTCTTGTTCTCTTGTCTCTGTCTCTGTATCTGTCTTCTGTCTCTGTCTTTGTCTCTGTTCTGTCTCTGTCTCTGTTCTTCTCTCTATCCTGCTCTCTTTTTTGTGGGTTATACTAACCCTCTACATGACCCGTCCCCACCAAGCCCCGGAGCCGCTGTCCCCCCCAAAACCACCAAGAAATTGGAAACCCAACAACCTCTAAACTGAGATTCCCCCTTAACCAGCGACGTCCCGCACTTCCCCTTCAGCCTGCACTTCCCTATCCATCTCCAAGGCTGCAGCCCCCCCCCCCCCCCCCCCCCCCCCTCCCCTGAACAATAATCACCCAAATTCCTCAAAGCTGCGCCCCCCCCCCCCTGAATAAAATCTCCCAAATCATTCAAAACTGTAGCCCCCACTCCCCCTCGGAACAACAATCCCAAAATCCACAAGCAGAAGCCCCCCACCCTCCCCTGAACAACAATCCCCCACTAATCCCCAAGCTGCAGCCCCCCACCCCTTCCCTATCACCACAATCCCCAAAAAGTTCCTCAAGCTGCAGCCCACCCCGCCCCTGAACCACAATCCCCTCTAATCCCCCAAGCTGCAGCCCACCCTCCCCTGAACCACAATCCACTCTAATCCCCAAGCTTGCAGCCCACCTCCGAACCACAATACCCTTCGAATTCAGATAGCTGCAGCCCCACCCCTCCCTGAACACAATCCCCTCTAATCCCCCAGCTGAAGCACCCCTCCCTGAACCAACAATCCCCCTAATCCCCCAAGCTGCAGCCACCCTCCGAGGAACCACAATCCCCCCTAATCCCCAGCTGCAGCCACCCTCCCCTGAACACAATCACCCCTAATCCCCAAGCTGCAGCCAACACCTCCCCTGAACCACAATCCCCCCTAAATCCCCAGCTGCAGCCAACCTCCACCCCTCCCTGAAAACACAATCCCCTATAATCCCCAAAAGCTGCAGCCCACCCCTCCCGAAACCACAATCCCTCTAATCCCCCAAGCTGCAGCCCACCCTCCCCTGAACCACAATCCCCTCTAAATCCCCAAGCTGCAGCCCACCCCTTCCCCTGAACCACAATCCCCTATCCCCAAGCTGAAGCCCACCCCTCTCACCTGAACCACCAATCCCCCTAATCCCCAAGCTTGCAGCCCACCCTCCCCTGAAACCACAATCCCCTCTCTAATCCCCAGAGCTGCAGCCCACCCCTCCCTGAACAACAATCCCCCCTAATTCCCCAATGCTGCAAGCTCCACCCCCCCCTGAACCACAATCCCCTTCATCCCCCCAAGCTGCAAGACACCTCCACTGAACCACAACCTATAATCCCCAAGCTGCAGCCACCCCTCCTGAACCACAATCCCCCCTAATCCCCCAAGCTGCAGCCCACCCCTCCTGAACCCCACAATCCCCTCTAATCCCCCAAGCTGCAGCCAACCCCTCCCCTGAAACCACAATACCCTATAATCCCCCAAGCTGCAGCCCACCCCTCCCTGAAACCACAATCCCCCTAATACCCCAAGCTTGCAGCCCACCCTCACCTGGAAAAACCAGACAATCCCCCTAACCCCAAGTGACAGCCCACCCCTCCCCTGAACCACAATCCCCTAATCCCAGCTGGCAAGCCACCTCCCCGACCACAATCCCCCTATCCCCCAAGTGCAGACACCCCTCCCCTGAACCACAATCCACCTAATCCCCAAGCTGCAGCTCCACCCCTCCCCATGAACCACAATCCCCCCTAATCCACCAAGCTGCAGCCCCACCCCTCCCCTGAACCACAATCCCCCTAATCCCCCAAGCTGCAGCCACCCTCCCCTGACCACAATCCCTCTATTCCCCAAGCTGCCGCCCACCCTCCCCTGAACCACAAATCCCCCCTAATCCCCCAAGTGCAGCCCACCCTCCTTGAAACCACATCCCCCCTATCCCCCAAGCTGCAGGCCACCCCTCCCGAACCACATCCCTCTAATCCCCAAAGCTGCAGCCCACCCTCCCCTGAAACCACAATCCCCCTAATTCCCAAGCTGCGCCACCCCCCCTGAACACAATCCCCCTAATCCCCCAAGCTGCAGCCACCCCTCCCTGAACCACAACCCCCTAACCCCCAAGCGCAGCCCACCCTCCCCTGAACCCACCAATCCCCCCTAATCCCCAAGGCTGCAGCCACCCATCCCCTGAACCACAATCCCCTAATCCCCCAAGCTGCAGCCCACCCTCTTGAACCACAATCCCCCCTAATCCCCCAAGCTGCAGCCCACCCCTTCCCTGAACCACAATCCATCTAATCCCAAAGCTGCAGCCCACCCCTCCTTGAACCACAATCCCTCTACCCCCCAAGCTGCAGCCCCACCCTCCCCTGAACCAACAATCCCCCCTAATCCCCCACAGCTGCAGCCCACCCTCCCCTGCGCAACAATCCCCTAATCCCGCAAGGCGATGCAGCCCACCCCTCCACCTGAACCCACAATCCCCCCTAATCCCCAAGCTGCAGCCAACCTTCCCCTGAACCACAATCCCCCCAACCCCAAAGCTGCAACTCCGCTACTCCCTCCACCCATCTCTCTAGTATGTTCCGTGTGACTTGTACGGTTCACTGTCAATGCTTGTCATACAAAATTGAATGATCAGAAATGCATATAAAATAGTATATATTTATCAGCTATAAATCAATCACAAACAGCGGCACTGTACAACACCCGCTCAGTTAAGATCATGGCTATGAAACCAGAGATTCCAATATTAATTTTAATCTCCTCAGGATCACTATACAATTGGTATATGGAAAAGTTTATATAATATATAGCAGTGTCCGCATAAAGTATAGAGCGTTTGCCATATAAATTAGTGGCAAAAAGCCACACAAGTTATGTGGGTTTGGCAGCCAGGTCGTGTTGCCAAACAGGAAACCCCAACTTTTATGTGGCAAACTCAGACATATTAGTAGGGAAACTGGAGAGTCACAGTTCCCGTAGGGCTCACTGAGCTGCCTTTGAGAGGGGTTATGTGATGCATGCTCCCATACCATGACCTCTAGTTGGCTTTGCAGTTTGTTGGTACTGCAACTTTCGTCACCCCACACATCCAGATGGCTCCCAATCACCTTAGTACTGAGGAAAAGGCTCGTAATTTTGGCCCGGAAGGTGGAAAATTTGTCACAAAAGAAATAGACAGACGAACAGGCCATGATGATGTCACCATATGTCACCATCACCTCATGTGATCACCATCATGTCATCATTGTCATGACGTGGGACAGGCCGCTGAAAGATGGTCATAAAGTGCCCCAAAGGGGAACATGACAAATACAAAAATAAAGACAGTTTAATTTCCAGGTGTTCTTAATGAATACATTAATAATATACCATGATGTTTATATTGGGGTGAGAAAGCGCTCTATATTTTTTGCGGACACTGTATAATTATATATATATATATATATATATATATAGATATATATATTATATATATATATATATATATAATAAATATATATATATATATACAGTTGGGCGCCGATATACGTGGGCCCCTCACACACCACGTGGCGCATTTGAAGAGGCACCAGTAAATCATTGCCAAAACCACTCATGGGTTAGATTTAGCATATTTCGATAAACATGTGGCATTCACTGTCGGCTCTAGTCGTACCCCCTGAGGTGATACGTGAGTCCAGTAGCTCATCAATTTTTCGAGTGGGAGGACGTTTGTTCTCGCTGAGTGATCACAAGCCCGCGGTATTTTATCCACCCACACCTTTGTACCCAGCTTGCGTCACAACCAGTGAACAGACATGGGCCACTACCCAGCTCAGTGATGTGGAGAAGCTCGTATACCATCGCCTACGGAGGAAAATGTGCCTGTCAAGTGAGATAATGCGTGCGTACAGGTGTGGCAGGTCCACATTCAGCGGCTGTGTAAGGAGGCAAGGGACCTACCACAAACAGTGTTCCTCAGTATAAGAAAGAAACGACCTGGGCGTAAGAGAAAAAACGTCACAGCTTACAGACAAACTCTAAAGCTTGTAGTGACTGGAATCCAAGATAACTGCAAAAAAAAACTAAAATCCATGTTACCAAGAGCTGCTAAAAGGGACCGTCGTCATCCGAAAGTAGCAGCCCGCCTCAAGCACCATCTTGACCTTCAAAGCAGGGTAGCCGCCAAAACGTTACTGACTGACAAAATGCGCGCCAAACGACTCACATTTTCAAAAACAAACATAAGAACTGGAGTGTAGAAAAGTGGAAAAGGAGTATTATGGTTCGATAAGAGTAACTTTCGTGTAGTTACTTCCCACGCCTTCGTGTGCGGGCGGCCACTGAGCAGAAACAGATAACGACCCCAGACGAACCCAGACAAATAATAAGCTACTGCTACTGACTCACGTATCATTCCAGGGTTAGACTAGAGCCTACAGGGTGCCACATGTCATCGAAATATTACAAATCTAACCATAGAGGGGGGGTTTGGCAACATTTATTGGGGCCCTTCAAATGCGCTACGCATGGTTGGAGGGGCCCAGTATTACGGGCGCCCACTGTATATATATATATATAATATATATATATATATATATATATAATATATATATATATAATATATACATTAAACTTATATATATATATGTACTATATAACATATATGTTGTATATATGATATATATAATATATATATATATATATACATAACTATATATATATATATATACTATAAAGACATATATGTATAGATATATATATTAATATATATATATATATATAAATATATATATTATCGTTCTCTCTATTCTCTATCTCTATCTCTATCTCTATTCTATGTATGTAAGGCCTTCTATTTGGAATTCTTTACCGTATATAGTTGTTGGCAAATCAACTATCGGATAAAACATTGTACAATTCAAGAGAAAGTCATAAAATTCTTCAAATCAAAACATTAAGTTTTATTGTTGGGGAATATTCCATCGTGAAAATCTTGTTTTCTATTTCATGTGACTTTATTTTACTAGGCCTTGTTCTTTTACTTGTATTATAAGATGTATTAATATTTATTTGATTAGTATTATTTATTATATTATTTATTATTATTATTATTATTATTATATATATTATTTTATAATGTGTATGGTACTATGTATTAGTAAATTAACTCACCTATACCTATACTCCTCATATCATTTATCTCCCCACGTGTTCCACCTTCATTCCTACCCTTCCCATCAATCTATATTGCACACAATAAATGTCGTATAGGGAAGTAAAATAAAAAATGTAGATCTGTAGACGGGGGCACCATACGGAGTGTAGCTCAGGCTTGGAAAAATACAACTAGGCAAATAAAAATAGCGTATATAACACTATGGCACACACACACAGTGGAGGTGTTCATGGGAGGTTGTAGGAGGGAAACAAGCCTGGGGGTCCATGGTTGTTGCCAGCGACGGATGGTGAAGAGAGGGGGTGGTTGAGGAAGGGAACGGTCGTAAACACATATATATAGGTTACTTTGTTTAGGCCATGTTTGGTACTTTTTTTAGGTTTATTTTGGATTTGTAGGCCATTTTCGGTTTACTATGGTTTAGAGGTCTCTGTTTCCTTACACCACCACCCACACCCACCACTCCATACCTCTCATTCCTCATCCCTTCCCTCTCTCCCTCACCGTATTCAACTTCCCTCTCATCTCTCCACACATCATCTTGTTCCTTATAAACCACAATCTGCCCTCACAAGTCCTCCTCATGCATACCCAATGCCATGTGAAATAACCTCACTCTATATTTAGTCTATTTTTTCCTTTTTATCATGTAGTGACCCAAATATGATAGACAATGTGGACGAGAGTAAATAACATCACTGTAACGTACAGGACATCATTTCACTATTGCTGCTTAATTCACTGTATCACTATCAGTATAAATCTATTCAGCATAGTAAGAAAAGAATAATAGAAAAAATAATGATAATGAAAAAGATATCAATTTTATTAATAATAGTAATAATATGATACTTATGGTATAATAATGATAATAACTATTATTGAAGAATGATAATGATATTGATTATAGCATAGACCAATGTCTACTGGACTTGCGCACGCGACAATGTTTGAACTGCGGGGCGCATAGCGGGGCATGCGGGGGGCGCCGACAAAAAGAGATATAGTGTCTATGGACTATCATATAGACTGGTTTATCAGATATATGATATACTATAATTCGTAAAGTTGTTCTATTATATTATAAATAAAAAAACAGTAAAATACGCTAAAGAAATGCCTTACGAGACTATGAAGAAATATGCCTGACTTAATGTTCAGTTAAACTCATAGCCCATTGTAAAACTTTGCGAGTTAACTTTTATCATGAAGGGTATCAATAGAAAGCGAATTGTATTAGCTTTCCATTGCCATATTTCGTTATCTGGATAAATAAAAAACTAGAACCATGCATAGATTAGCGTTAAACTAAAAATAAATAAATCATCAATCGGTAATTTTCCCGATTGATCATGTTATTTATTTAACTTAATATTAGTTTGCTGATAAATGTATTGCTACCATGTAAAATTAGCGTTGACTAAATAAATAACCCTCATCAATGGGAAAATTACCGATTGATGATTTTATTTATTTAGTTAACGCTAATTTATGCATGTTTAATCATGTTATCCGATAACGAAATATAGCATGAAAAGCTAATAAAATTGCGCTTCTATTGCTACCTTCATGATACAAGTTGACTCGCAAAGTTTTAAATGGCGAAGAGGTGAATGAATATTAAGTTCATGGCCTATTTCTTCAGAGTATCGTAATGGCATTTATTAGCAGGTTTACTGTTTTTTATTTGAAATAATATAGACAACATTTACGAAGATTACAAATATATCAATATAATGATAAAAATCCAGTTATTGATCCGTATAATATTATATATATATAATATATATATTATATATATATATATATATTTATGTATAGCTATTATATAATATGTATATATATGGATATATATATATATATAAAGGTAGAATATGTATGATATATATGTATATATATAATATGATAATATATATATATAATGTCTAGTATATGTATATGATATGTATATGTATAGTATATATATATATAGATATATTTATATATATATATAGATATATATATTAGATATGATATATATATATATGTATATATATTATAATAGTATATATATATATATATGTATATATATAAATATGTATATATATATAATATGTATATAAACTATATATGTATATATATATAATATGTATATATATATATATTATGTATATATCTATATATATGTATATAATATCTATGTATATTAGGGTGGTCCACTTTGAAAATTTTTTTTTCGGGATGCGATTGGCCGGGTCAGAATTCTTGTCGATACAATGATACAAGGATGTGTGCAAAATTATTCGATCGGATAACTTTATACCGTCCGCAGAGCCGGCCGAAGTTCCACTATTTAAACCCTACGGAGTTTACAACTGGGTGTGGGATGACGATGATAAAAAAAACGAAATCCCACCGTGCGCGCCAATCCTATACCTATTTCGCGCACGGGTACACCGCCCGGTGGCGCTCCACGACCTGCAGTGAAGGGCTGTTCGCTGTTCCTCGTCTTTGCGCGTGATGCGACCGCAGACGCGTGAGGAGGCGACGCACCACTCTCCGCAAAGAGTTAACCATCCGTAGGTGACGGGCGCGCCGACGAGCCGTGGCGGTGTAGTCGTCCCTCCCCGAACAACATCGGCCGATCGCGTTGAGGAAATCGTGACCGCGGCCCCGAGAGGCCGGTCACGAGGGCGAGGGCGTCATGGCTCTAGGGTCAGGTAGGCGGAGGTCATGGGTCAGGGACGAGGGCGTATGACGGCGTGCGGCGACGCTTGGGGGAACAGGACGATTGAGCTGGATTATTCCTGCGCTCGGAACGAAAGCCCCCGCCGTCCCGTTCCGTGTCCCACCGTTCTCTTTCTTCGTTCGCCTGCAAACAAGCCGATGAGCTGCGCGTGTGGCAGTGTGCACGCTGGTGATCTGACCGCTTGAGCACGCCGGCTCCAGACGCCGTCGCTCTCTGTCGGACAAGGATTGGTCGACTCCTTGAATGATGCCACGGGGGTCCATCCGGGCAGCGCTGGCCAGCAGGACTTGCCGATCCTCGTCCACCGTGATGAGGGTCGAAGGCGTCGCGTGCCGATGTCGAAAAGCGTCATCAGCGCCAGTGAGAAACCTACGGCGATTCTCGACGTCAACTGAAAGAGAGATAGCTCGTCTGTAGGTGATTCGTTTACACAATTTTACATACCACAACCTAAAATAAAGTTTTCCTAACCTCAACTATGTTCATTTATTAGAGTACATAAAAACAAAAACAAATATATTATAATTGGTGACGATAAAGTTACGTATGTGAAAGGTTTAAGACAGTGCACTTATTGGAAATAATATTACATCAATGTTTAATATTAGAATTATAGTACATATTATATAACCGCCAATACAACACCATAACATTCGGATGACATTATACATTTCTGTGCAATGCAAAAAAAAAAAAAAAAAAAAAATTACCTAATAACTGGAAGACATACTTTATATTACCAACTCCGTCGTATCTACATAGAAGTTAAGTTTAAGTTACGTATAGGTCGACGGACGGACTAGCGTCCCGTCCATGTGTAGGAGGTAATAGTAATTGTTTATGAGGTGAAATTCAGTTGTTTTTGAAGAGGTAATGACTCGCAGCTTCTGATAATTTCAGTATACTATTCCAGCGTATCGTTCGGGGCAACATCCAGCATAGCCACGCACGCCAGCATGGTCAGACAGGTCACGGTTAATGTCATGGTTTAATTAGGCAAAAATGAATATATATTAGGGTAGTTCTGCGAACTAATTC
>JACEEZ010001387.1:63774-65165 GCA_016584305.1 Chionoecetes opilio
TATTCTATTCATGGATAAATTTGATTCTACCAGCCGTAATTATTCTCAGTTAAATATATTAAATTTCAAATTCATAAAAATATATTTTGTATTGTTGCTTATTTTTCAAAAATATGAATATCTATACATGTAACAAACTTTTCAAATTTATTGAAAGTTCTCATAACACGAGGGGTAATAATATAAATCTAGTGAGTCCACAATTTCGAACAACCCTCTACAACAAGAGTGTGGTATGTGACGGTCCTCAGCTGTGGAATTCCCTTCCTACTGATGTAAAAACATTAATATTTACATGTAATTTATTTCAATTTAAAAAGAAAATAAAGAGTTATTTGTTTACTTGTCAGAATACAGGATGTTAGGCGAACGATGTAAGTGTGTGTCAATACGCAAGTCAGTGTGGATGTTCTATATTGTTAACGCTTGTAAGAATGCATGTGTTGGAGATTTGGTGCTTGTTTTTACATAATTGGAATCTTATTTACTGTAGTTGTAAAGTTTGATTGCATAATCTATTCAAAATAATTTCTTAGAAAATAATGTTGCCTGTGTACTGCAAATTTAGATTAGAAATTTCCGTCTGTCAAAGAGTCTTGGCTCGACAGACCATGCCGTTAATAGACATGGTATATATAAGTTTGTTTATATAATTTATAGATGTAACAATTATAGCAATAAATTTACTATTACTATTACTATTACACACACACACACACACACACACACACACACACACACACACACACACACACACACACACACACACACACACACACACACACACACACACACACACACACACACAGAAATTTCCGTTCTGTCAAAGAGTCTGGCTCGACAGACCATGCCGTTAATAGAATGGTATATAAGTTTGTTTATATAATTTATAGATGTAACAATGTATAGTAATAAATTTACTATTACTATTACTATTACTATACACACACACACACCACACACACACACACACACACAACACACACACACACACACACACACACAACACACACACACACACACACACACACACACACACACACACACACACACACACACACCACACACCACACACACACACACACACACACACACACACACAACACACACACACACACACACACACACACACACACACACACACACACACCACACACACACACACACACACACACACACACACACACACACACACACTGCACTATTTTCATTAATTCAACAAAGAGAATGAGGAAGCAAGGAAGGAATATAGGAAGGAAGGAAGGAAGGATAACACTAAAACATAATGATTGAACAAAAAAGTATATACAGCACAAACATATGTAAGATATATAATATAATGCACTAGAGTGAGAGAATTGATGATGTGGGTGATGTGGTAGGGATATTGC
>JACEEZ010001390.1:0-7500 GCA_016584305.1 Chionoecetes opilio
TGGGGAAGGGTTATTTAATTATAATAGTTTTTAAAAAATATCAGTTTTTAATGATTTATTTAGAAAAAAACATTACATGTCACTATGTTTAATAGTAAGCAAGGAAATTGTAAAAAAAAAAACATACAAATTGGGGCCCAAGCTTGGCGAGATGTGAGACACACCTCGCTAGGGGAGTTTGGGGCAGAAGGGTTTAAAGGGCCGGGGTTTTAGAAGCGGAAATTGAAAAGAGGGGATTCCTCATTACAATTTCTTCATGTGTAAGTTTAAACTTGATTATACAAACTACCTCAACCCAAAAGTGTCCTTACCACTCACGACACCACTAATATTCCCCACGAAACAGTTTGATTGTAACGTGTGTTTATGGCATTCTCACCTATTTTTTACGGTGAGTAAAAATGTGAGTAGAATTACTCCACAAAGAAAACCAGAACAAGGCAGGGAAAAGTCAAACATCCGTGATAAATCCCTTATTATGATGAAAAAAAAGCACAGTTACCCTTTACACAGTATATGTACTACAAAAACCCCTAACAAATAAACAATATCACAATACATAATATATAGGCATCGAGTATACACGCCAACACTTATATACAGATCAAAACAAAATATTATAACTCGATAGAGTGCTAATTAATACAAATATTCTGTTCCCTTAAAGTATGATATTTTAAGTGTTCCCGCTGAATAGGTTTTTTTTCAACAAATGAAGACATTGAAACTACGCCACCACGTACAGTACATAATGCCACCACGTGCAAGAAAACGTGTCCTCACGTGTTATAGGGGTAACAGAGACATGAACGGTATAGCAATGGTCCACGCTATACCCGGTACAGGAATGGTGGCAGCAGTGTTGGTCTTTGTATGTGTGTTCCTTTGTGTGTAGGCATATGTCTATCTTGTGGTCGCCTAAATCTGGCTAAATAAAGTTTAAAACCATCCCAGGGATGACTTTGACCTTACCTTAAAATTTGGTTTAAATTAGGACAGAAATGATGGAGCCTTAGGGCGCGTACACACGTGTGTTCAAACATGCGCTGGCAACATGTAAGCATCATATTACCGAACAGGCTGTAACGTGTTGTGAACTGTTGCGTCCAGATAATGTTGGCAGCACCGAAGTGGACAGATGTGGACAGCGCAGGCGCCTCAAGACGCGCGCATTGCGTCATCGCTGCTGCCAACATGTTCCCAATATTACTGACCCATGTTTCTATAATTCTGTACGTGTGGACCTCATTACTTAAGGCTCGTCCTCGCGATACGTAAACATGTATTGAAGCATGTTAAAAACATTGCTACGGCCTTGTTCGCATTCATATTCGACATCTCGCGTTTGGACGGTCAAACCCCCGAACTTGCTTCCAGACACTGGTGTGGACGTTTCGTGGTGGGGAACGTGTGTGGGAACAGTCACTCGTTTGGACATATTGTTAGTGAGAGGACGAGAGCGGTGCATTGCCATGGGATAAACAAGGGGGCGATGTTAACTAGGTAACAACCAAATGGGTAACTGGATAGCTGGGTTAACAAGGGTAACTGTGTTAAAGATTGTAAAAACACTAAAAAAAATGTATAAAAACAAAGAAACGACTTATAGGGTGGAAGTTGAGAAGCTTTATGTTAAAAATAATTTTCTTATTTTATTTGCCCCTGGCCTAAAAAATTATTTTCTTATTTTTTCGAAGTAAAATAAAAATAAAAAAGCGGGTTGGTCAGAAATTGTCTTATTTTTTATTTTATTTTGGGAGCTCTAACAGTGAATCGAAGGTATGCTCGCTGTATATAACAAAAATTACATTAAATTAAACTATAAAAAAAACATTCCATATTGTAGTTTTGAGGATCAGCAATATTTTTTTTTTTGGTGTGTATGTAGGAAACTTTGAAAGATTTGACATTCCATGATTTTATTGGAGTTGTATTTTTATTTTATTTTACTCTACGTATGAGTGAGGAGTTTGAGATATATATTTATACTCTCTCTCTCTCTCTCTCTCTCTCTCTCTCTCTCTCTCTCTCTCTCTCTCTCTCTCTCTCTCTCTCTCTCTCTCTCTCTCTCTCTCTCTCTCTCTCTCTCTCTCTCTCTCTCTCTCTCTCTCTCTCTCTGTCTCTCTCTCTCTCTCTCTCTGCATTCATTTTCACTTCGTCATCATATTTATCGAATTGGTTTGCTGTTTTTTCCTTATTCTTTGTTTCTCTCTTTTTCTTCCTCTCCCTGTATACTTCCTCCTCTTCCTCCTTTTGATCACCACCTCCACCTCCTCATCTCCCTTACTCAGCACAGTTGAAAATATATACATGGGAAAATTAGTTAATATATAAAAATATATAACAGAAAATAGTATGTATGTATATATTGCTACTTTTCTTATTATATCATACACCTGCATGACCTATGAAAAAGAAGAAGAAGAAGAAGAATGATACAGTACTACTATTACTACTACTACTATTAATAATAACAAGAAGAAGAAGAAGAAGAAGAAGAAGATGAAAAGTGAGCAAAGATGATGAATTAAAACTACCTTTCACAGTATGATTACTATTATCACTACTAATACAATTACTACTATTTTCACTACTACTATCATAGTTATTATTATTATCACCACTATTGTTATCATTGTCGGTCTATTATTGTTATTATTATTGTATCTATTATTGGTATCCATCGGTCTCTTATTACGCCTGGATCCTTCATGTTCCCTTCTCAGTCCTCGATCACTATAAAAAGATATTTCCTATCCCTTTAAAAACGACAAAGATTCACTTCATTCCAGTTTATGTTGCTATCCAGGTTTTTACCGATCAAGGGACAGATTCCATTAGTCATTGTAGTTATTCAAATGTTTTCACTCTCTCTCATGTTCTGCTAAAATGTTCTCCCATGTTCTCCAAAAAATGTTCTCCCATGTTCTGTTGAAAGTATCTCTCTCTCTTTCTTGTGTTCTGTGAAAATGTTCACTCTCGTGTTCTGCTAAAATATTCTGTCTCTCTCTCTCTCTCTCTTTCTTGTGTTCTGTGAAAATGTTCACTCGCGTGTTCTGCTAAAATATTCTCTCTCTCTCTCTCTCTCTCTCTCTCTCTCTCTCTCTCTCTCTCTCTCTCCCCCTCTCTCTCTCTCCCCTCTCTCTCTCTCCCCTCTCTCTCTCTCTCTCTCTCCTCTCTCTCTCTCTCTCTCTCTCTCTCTCTCTCTCTCTCTCTCTCTCTCTCTCGTGTCCTTTGCTAACGATTTTCATTTCCTTTCGGGCAAAACCATCGATCTTACAACGTTTTCTGCTCTACATGAACGTTCCCTTCTGGTTGTCACCTGAACGTTAGCTGTTGATTTAGGTGTCTCTCTCATCCCTGCTTCGCTAACAGGGCATTCCCAAGTACTGCACGTCGTTATGAAAGGACACAACTCCCTCACTCACACACGTTATCACTCACTCGCTAAGCTATTCCATTAAATCGTTTTCCTCTTGACTTGCCTGCCAGCTGAATTTCTCGTGATAGTCTAAGCTGTTTCAAAGTGTTCATACTCCATTATTAAATACTATTACAATTTTTTTATACTATCTTAAAACTTTATCCCCGACTCTAAAACTATTCCATCAACTCGTTTTCCGCTATACTTGCCTTCCAACTGAATTTCTCGTGATTTTGATATATTTGTGTATTCAAGTTGTTTCAAGATGTAAAAAATCCATTACTAAATACTATTACTATTTTTTATACTATTATCACTCACTAGACTATTCCTTTAACAAATTTTTACAACTTACCTAGCCAGCTATATATTTTTTAATTGTAATAAAGTTGCATTTTCAAGCTGTTTGAAGGTGTACATAATCCATTACAAAACATTAATGTTTTATAATGTGTTTCCAGTGAGCTTAATCCCTCACACCCTTTGTAATACTTTAATATTCTAGTAATGCTAATGAAAGCGAAAATATGAATGAAAACAAATACAAAAAACATTGAATTGCTAGATAAGGATGAAAGGAGACATAAATAAGATCCAGCGAGAAAGGGATAGAGATAAAATAGAATGGAGAGAGAAGGGAGAGAGAAGGGGGTGGAGGGAGGGCTAATTAGACACCTGCAGGAATACATGGGTTATTAATTACCTGGTTATTAAAGCATTGTAATGATTACTTGGAAACCATTAAAGGTAAAAGTTTCCCCGTTTGAAATGATAATATTATTCTCTGCTTCTAAGTGTTGCTTCGAGGTATATTTACCCTCCTCTCTCTCTCTCTCTCTCGGTGTGTGTTTGTGTGTGTGTGTGTGTGTGTGTGGTGTGTGGTGTGTGGTGGTGTGGTGGGGGTGGTGTGTATGTGTGTGTGTGTGTGGTGAAAGTAAGTAAGTAATAAGTAGGTAAATTATTGCCATTAAAAAATCACGCGAAAGAAAATTAAAATATATAAAAACAAAAAACGTAATGGGGCACGATTTGTCGAGCTAGCTCTTAGAAGAAAAAATCATAACTAAAGTTGTTCTTGTACAGGCATTATAATGACTAAAAATATACAATATTAATAACACACAAAAAATATGAAAAAAAACTTTGAAAGCAGATACGACACGACACTGTTTCAATACAAGTTTACAAAGTATTTTGAAAATTAAACTAATAGCCCTTTATTTTCTTTTTTAAATTGTAGAAAATTTCCAGCATCCGCAGACTTTTAAATTTAAATGGAAGAAAATTCCATATATGAGGCCCTTTCCACAACACACTTTTATTGTAAGGGATGACGAACTGTGGACACTTTAAAATTAATACTATTACCTCTAGTATTATAAATTTCCGATGAATCAAAAACCTTTTTTCCCGGGGTAGATTTTAAAATGTTTTTATAGAAAACCCAAAAATATAAAAATTTTCTTATAATTAAAATTGAAATATTTAACTGATGTATATATGATTGGGAAAAAAATTTTTCCAATAAATAAAATGCATTCAGGTTATATTTTGGGTTATTTCATTTTTTTATGAAAGATGGCCATGTACAACCCCATATGGGAAACGCAATAAATAAAGGGGGTAACACAATGTATAATATATATTTAACATAATTCATTGTAAGTTGATGGCGACCCTATACAATATCCCAATATTTTAGTAATTTCAGAAAAATTGTTTAAATGTGAATTTTCCGTTTAAGTTCTCGTCAATTTTAAATTCCTAAAATTTTTATAGGTACACGTTGAATTAATTGCCTTTTAATTTCAAGGGAGGCTAATTTTCTTTATTGATCGATTTTGGAAAGTATTAAATGGGTTTTGGGAAATATTGAGGTGCAATTTTTTGGCTGTAGCCATTTTTTTTTTTATTTAATTCAAGTTTTTAAATGTTTGTAAGGGATAAATTTTGTATCGCTAATAGAGATTATGTCATCAGCAAAATTACTTTTTTTAATTTGTGCTAGCATTTGGTATGAATTAATTAAAAAAAAAAGTAGAGGCCCTAAAATAGACCCTGGGTACCCTTTAGTTAAAAAATAAAAAAAACGAATACATGAATTACAATATACATTTTGACCTGTTACGAGTAGCTTTTCAAAAACCCGTGAGTAATGCCCCTTATCCCTATATGTTCAAGTTTATCAAAAAGTAGTTTATCAAGGAATCAAAGGCTTTTGATAGATCAAAGAATTTTCCAACTAATGAAATACCTTCCAAGATTTATATACACTTTAACAAATTGTAAGATTTGACTCTTAGATATTTTGTCTGAATCCATGTTGACAGTCTTTTATAGGTGTTTTTTCTCCACTATTAAAATGCGAGGGGGAGAGTCCCTTTTCAAACAATTTGAAAAATGCGGGAAAGAATCGAAATGGGTCTGATTTTTAAATATCATGCTTCTACCTTTTGGCAGCGGAATTACCTTTGCCTTTTTTAGCCACTTGGGAAAGATACCGGTCTTAAGGAGGGGTTAATTATGTGTGTAAAGGAGTAGAAATAAAGGGCCAGTGTGTCTTAAAATTTTTGGGTGAAATATCATCATATCCTGCCGATCAGACAAAATGTGTTTGGGAATCTCTTTTTCCCCGTGGGTTTTTTACAGGAGTAAGGAAAAGGGAAAAAATCATGAGGTTTTGCGAAAATATTGATCATGGAAATTGTTTTTTAAGGTGTTGCTTTTTGCTGAATTTCCAAAACTTAAGAAGTGGTCTTTTAATTTATATGCTGTATTGTTCACAAGGGTTTTGCTCTATTGATATTCCTTTGATGCAGAGGATTCTACCCCAAAAATTTCTTTAATTGACTTCCAGTGTGATTAGGTTACCTTTATATTGTTCAGTTGATCCTTTTTATTTATTTTTTTCACTTTTAGCACGTTGATTTATTTCTGTAATTCGAAAAAATTCACGAAAAGTTTTTGGCCATTTATTTGCAAGTCTTTCTAACCTTGTTTTCTTTGGGCTGTTTTTTTAAAGCTGGGGTGATGTAAGAATTTATATGTAAAATTTTTTTATCTAACTGCTTCACTGGAAAAAATTTTTTTTTAACAGATTTTCAAATGATGGTAAAATAAAAAAGTAGATCATCAGGGTCACAATCAAGAATAGGTGTCCAATCCAGCTGAGAAATATCATTTTGAAGACCTCTAAGGCACATTCGTTTTGCATCTTTTAAATAAATTGCGATGTATCTTTTTTCACAGCTTATGCCTGAATTTGAAACTCTGGGAAGTGATCAGTTTTATCGTTTTGATTACTATTTTTGTATTAAATTTTAACCTGTGTTGACCAAATTTTTTGGGTTTAAAAGTGGCAGTTGTGTCTGTGCTCTGGTGGGCTTAATGGTTTGGGAACAAAGAAAAAGATACATTAATTTTATAAATTTATGAACCGAACTGTTATCATTATGTTTCAACCAGTCAGATTAAAAGCTCCTATCAAATGAAAACCTGATATTTCTATTTTTTGCAATAATAAAATGTTTGTTAAAATTTTCAAACAAAATGCTCTGTTGCCACTTGGAGGCTAAATACATATGACTAGGAAACTTGTCCATATCTTAAAGCAATACCTAAAAATTCTAAGGAAGTTCTAGATTTTACAGATCATAGACACAGAAGAGTGATAGAATTTGAAAAAGTATGTGCTTTAAAACCCCCCATATCTATTTTACAATTGGGGAAAAAAGGAAACCCGGTAACTTACCTGGGGTGAGGTCCGAATCGGGTCTGTTTCGGAAAACCTAAAAAATCAAAAATTTATACTGTTTTGATAAAACTGTATCAACAAATATTGCAAGTTGGTTTGGGAAAAGAGCGTATATTCATAGCGATGATAGAGGAACCTTAATTTGGGGCAGAAAAATAATCCAAAAAAGTATTCAGATTTTTAAACCCTCAATGTTTTGTTTGAATTAAAAATTGTCAAATCTAACTCATGTATTTTTCGTCTAGTGTTTTATAAAAGGGATCAAAATTTAGGTTATGAAAATAACATTGAATTTTGAAGATCTGCATAAACTATCAGAGTT
>JACEEZ010001390.1:12500-26127 GCA_016584305.1 Chionoecetes opilio
GATTGGGCCTCGTTGGTGCAGACTAGGTTTAGAGGGAAGGCTAGGGAAGTGTATGCTGGCCTTACCCTGGAGGAGTCAGCTGATTATGAGCTGGTTAAAGAAGCCGTTTTGAGAACTGCAGAACGAGACCCAGAGGTGTATAGAGGGAGATTTAGGGATAAAAGGAAAACCTATGGCTAAACCTATCTTGAGGTGGCCAGGGAATGTAACATGAAGTTACAGAGATGGCTGAAGTCAGAAGAGGTTGAGAGAGTAGAGGAACTTAAGCAGCTGATTGTGTTAGAGCACTTTAAGAACCTGGTGCTCCCAGAGGTCAAAGATGAAATTTGTAAGCACAAGGTGAAATACTTGTTGGAAGCCGCCAAGCAGGCTGATACTGTCTGTGGCTCACGAATTGTATCTGGGGGAAATGTCACGTAAGCCTAGTCCTGTGAGGCAATATGGCTTTCAACAGCGTAACAACATTACCAAACAACAGATACGATGTTTCGGATGGGGAGAGATAGGACATCTTAAATATCAGTGCCCGAAACTACCAAAATCTGTGGGATTGTCAATTTGTTGGTCCCAGGCAAAGGGGTCACAGGGAGTGCTTGACATTAGTAGGAACAGCTCATTTGCACACCTCCCTACTTACGGAGGTTTCCAGCCATTCCTAACGGAGGGAAAAGTATGCCTTGAAGATGGTGTGGAAAAGGTGTTAATTATCAGGGATACTGGTGCTAATCAGAGCTTGATGTTAAGAGAAGTGTTAAATAAACCAGAACAGTCTTTTAGTGGAGAACAGGTAATTGTCAAAGGTGTCAGAGGTGGTTCATGTGTTTCCTTACACTATGTTAGATAGTTCTGATCTTAAAGAGTGGCTATGTAAATGGAAAAGTGAAGTTGGGAATCAGTGATGAATTGCCAGTGCCTGGAATACACATGTTAATGGGTAATTATTTGGCTGGCTGTAAAGTAGTGCCGGAACCAATTATGCTGGACAACCCGCTTGACTGTTGTGATGCTCAGAGAAAGGATGTTAGTGCTGGCGTGGAAGTAGATTTGAGTGTTGACGTGCCTCAAGGTGTGATGAATGTCAAGGGGGATGTGTCATGTGAACCCCAGGGTGTGTGTCGACCTAGGGAGGAATTTTATCCTGCTTGTGTTGTTACGAGATCTATGCCTAACACCCTCTGTGATAAGAGCCAGATAATTATATGCTCGTGACTGAAATTTCTGGTGAGAACTGCGACGGCCAACCGTGTTCAAGGAAGAGGGCAGAGTTGAAATTTGAGCCTAATGCTGATTTCTCCATTGACAAAAACTACTTAATCTGTGCTCAAAAAAATGATGTGACCTTAAAGGAGTGCTTTAGTGAAGCGCAGAGGAAAGGAGAAGATGGTGATGATGTTATTGTATTTCGCTGTGATAAGGGTGTGCTTATACGCAAATGGAGACCAGCGTATGTTTCAAGGGATGATCATTGGGAAATGAGAAAACAGGTGGTCTTGCCAAAGAAATATCATAGTGCTATCATTTCTATGTCTTGGGCAACTTCAATGCTACTACTGGCACTGTGAGAGATGGCTACGAGTTGTGTGTTGGTCCCCATGGCTCCGGTACCAGAAACACCAACAGTTCTCTGCTTCTGAACTTTGCAAGGTCCAGAAGGTTGAGAATTGCAGGTTCTTGGTATCAGAGACCAGAGCTGCACCGCTGGACATGGTATAGTAATGCCATAGGGGTAGCTAAGGAGATCGACCACATCCTCGTTAGTACTCGTTGGAGGATCCTCCAGAACTGCAGGGTTTACCGGAGTGCTGAGTTCTTTGGAACAGATCACAGACTTGTTGTTGCTACACTTAAGCTTCATGTCAAGTCCAGAAGAATCTCAAGAGGTAACCATACCGTGTTTCATCTTGAGAAACTGAAGGACTTGACATGTGCTCATGAGTATGCGGTGGCAGTCTCAAATCGGTTTGATGTGCTCGGTGCTCTCGGGGATCCTGTAGAACTGTGGGATACCTTCAAACGTGAAACTGTACAGGCTGCCAAGGAGTGTATTGGGGAGCGCCCGAGGTCAAGGCGTGGTTTTGTCACGACGGAGACGCTGGAGAAAATCGAAGAGAGTCGCGCTGCCAGGCTGGTTGGGAACCGGGACCAGCACAGGGCTCTGTCACGCCGGACTAGAACCCTCCTGAAGAGAGACAAGGAGAGGTATGTCAGGAGTCTCGCTGAGGATGTCGAGGGTCATTTGAACGCTAATGACCTCCGACCCGCTTACCGAGCCCTGAAGAAGCTCCGTTCCAAGTCTCCTTCTCGGGCGAGTGCTATTCGAACAGCAGATGGGCGCCTCGTGTCGGACATGGAATGGAAGGGCAGATGGCTTGTTGGGCTGAGTACTTTAGTTGTTCACGGTGGACCCTCCAACTGAGCAGCTTCACACCACTAGGTTACAGGCAGTGGATGCCGATCCTCCCATTGACGAAACCGCACCCTCTCTTGACGAAGTCAGAGAGGCTGTAGCAAAGTTGAAGGGTGGAAAGGCAGCTGGTGTTTGTAATATCAGTGCGGAGCTCCTCAAAGCTGGGGGTGAGGCCATGATCCGCGGGTTGCATGCTGTCCTGACTGCCGTGTGGCAATCAGGTACCATTCCTCCTGACTGGAAAAGGGGGCTGGTCGTCCCTATCTGGAAAGGGAAAGGGGACCGTCAGGACTGCAACAATTACCGCGGTATTACACTGCTCAGCGTACCAGGCAAGGTGCTTGCCCATCTATTGCTGACACGAATTCGCAGTCATGGTAAGTCAACAACGGACCGTATCCTAGCGCTTCGTGTCCTGGTGGAACGCCGATGTGAGTTTCGACAGGGGATGCTTGCAGCCTATGTTGATTTCAAGAAGGCGTTTGACTCAGTGCATCGTGAGTCACTCTGGGATCTTCTGCGACTTCGAGGGATTCCTGCAAGGAATATTGGTTTGATAACTGGTCTGTATTCTGGGACTGAGAGTGCTGTGAAGTGTGGGGCAGGTGTATCCAGCTTATTTCCTGTGAATACAGGAGTGAGGCAAGGGTGCGTCCTTGCCCCATCACTTTTCAACGCTTGTATGGACTGGGTATTTGACAAGGTTGTAGATCAAAGTGATTGTGGAACATCCGTCGGCAACACCAAGATCACTGATCTTGTTTTTACCGATGATGCAGTAATCTTTGCTGAGTCGCTGGAGGTCCTGGTGATGGCTCTCGAGGCGCTGCACGAGGAGGCAAAGCCTTTGGGACTAGAAGTTTCCTGGCTCAAGACCAAGGTCCAGGTATTTGGAGACTTACTAGATGAAGCAGTACAGTCTGTTCATGCGTGTGGCGAGGACATTGAGATCTTGGAAAGTTTTACATACCTTGGTAGCGCAGTCCATAATGACTGCGGGTCACATCAAGAAGTCTTACGGCGGATTGGCATAGCCCACGGTGTTATGGACTCGCTCAGCGGGAGTATTTGGCGTTGTCGGTACCTGTGCAGGAGGACAAAGATCCGGTTCTTCAAGTCGCTTGTGATCCTTGTCTTACTCTATGGTTGTGAGACATGGACACTAAATAGTGACTTGAAGAGACGAATCAATACCTTTGGTAATAAGTAACTTCGCAGAATCATGGGGTATCGCTGGGATGATTACGTGTCAAATCAGCGATTGCACCGTGAGACTGAATCGAGGCCTATTACCTGCATAGTCCGTCAGCGCCAACTTCGGCTATATGGGCATGTGGCACGCTACCCTGAAACCGATCCTTCCCATCGGGTTGTATCTGTAAGAGACAATCCGGCGTGGAGGAGGCCAAGGGGGCGCCCACAAGGCTCGTGGCTGGGGCAAGTTGATGTTTCTTGTCGAGAGCTGCTTGGTATGGGAAAGGAGCCTGCATGGGAACTCGCGCGTGGTGACCCCCGGGAGTGGCGTCGTAGGGTGGGCGAGACGACGCGCCCCCCGGCGTATGCCCCCAATGATTGATTGATTAATATCATTTCTATGTCGCATGAAGCCAGTCTGTCGGGATATTTAAGTGTGAAAAAGACTTACGAAAAGTTGGGGACTCATTTTTACTGGCCTGGTATGAAAGGGGACGTTGTGGAATATTGTAGAACTTGTGCGTTGTGCCAGAAAGTAGGAAAACCTAACCAAGTGATCAAACCAGCCCCATTAAAACCAATCCCAGCATTTGATAAACCTTTTAGTAAAATAATCATTGATTGCGTTGGGCCGTTGCCAAGATCAAAAAGGGGTAATAATGATCAAGCCATTATGTATGCTTCCACCAGATTCCCAGAGGCCATCCCATAGAGAAGCATCCACAGTAAGGTTATAGTAAGGGAATTGGTTAAGTATTTCTCCTGGGTGGGCCTACCAGAAATTATCCAATCAAATCAAGGTAGTAATTATACATCAGGAATGTTTAAGAACATTTTAAGTGGATTACATATCCAGCAAAGCCCTGTCCAGCCCGTACCATCCTCAGTCTCAGTGTAGTTTAGAGAGGTGGCAACAGACTCTGAAGAATGTCCTTCGTATGTATTGTGAAGATGTGGGAATTGACTGGGATGAAGGAGTACCTCCTGCTCTGTTTGCCCTAAGGGATTCGGTTCAAGAGTCTACGGGGTTTAGTCCATTCGAACTCGTGTTTGGGCATGATGTAAGGGGACGATTAAGTATGATCAAGGAGAAGTGGCTGGGTAGTGACAGTACCTCAACATCAGTGGTGGACTATGTGGTTAAGTTCAATAGTAGGCTTTTGAAGGCTCGCGAAATCGCAGCTGAAAATATCACAGATTCTCAGGCGGATATGAAAAGTTGGTACGATAAGAAAGCCAGGCTGAGAGAGTTTAAGCCAGGTGATAAGGTGTTAGCACTATTACCATTGCAAGGTAACTCCCTGAAAGCCAGGTACAGTGGCCCATGGGAAGTAGACAGACGGGTGGGGATCTTAATTATGTCGTGAACACGCCAGAACGTCGCAAGAAGAAACAAATGTGTCATTTTAGTATGCTTAAGCCTTATCATGCGAGACATAGTAGGAATGATATGGGTGAAGTTAAGGAGGAGACGTGTTGGAATTGTTTGTACTGTCAGTGATGGAGATGTGAAGTTTGCAAGATGTGAAAGTAAGACTTTGACAAACTCTGCTGTTCTCGGCACCTGGAGGAAAAGCTGGAACATTTAAGCGATGAAAAGAAAGCTGAAGTCATTAAGATTATTCGAGAGTTTGAGTCGCTATTCCCTGATGTGCCCAGGAGGTGTACAGTGGTTGCTCACGATGTGGAGGTCAAAGATCTGACTCCCATTAAGCAATACCCATATAGAGTGAACCCACACAAAAGGGAAGTTATGAGGAAATAAATAACATATATGTTGGATAACGAAGAAAAGAGGGGTCGAGCATCCTCTGTGTTACTTCTCTAAAAAGTTTCTACCTTACCAGAGAAACTACAGCACCGTTGAAAAAGAGACTCTGAGTTTGATTTATGGGCTGAAACACTTCGATATCTACTTAAGGGGTACTGGAATGCCTGTATATGTTTATACGGATCATAACCCACTAACATGTTTACATAAGATGATAAATGCTAACCAACGCTTATTGCGGTGGTGTATCATGTTGCAAGATTATGATCTAGTTATCAAGCATGTGAAAGAAAAGGAAATTGTTGTAGCTGACGCATTGTCTAGAATGTACGTACCAAGTCACTCTCGGGGTGAGAGACTTGCTTTTAAGGGGGAAGGTGGGTGGGTGTGTGTGTGTGTATGTGTGCCTGTCCCTGTCCCTGTCCCTGTCCCTTTCCCTTTCCCTTTCCCTTTCCAATAAGAGTAGAGGAGGAGGAGGAAATCCAAAGGTGAACTCGAGATTTAAAAATAAACAAATTTATATAAAAAAAAGTGAAGTGGAGAAATGTGAGAAAACTGTAAAAAACAACAACATTCAAACAAACACTTCCTTCTTGACGGGGAAGAAAATAAAATCAAAGTTGTCCTAATATTTTCTAGTTTATGGACTGAGGAAAAAATATGCTTTCTGCTTGTGAGGGTGAGAACAATTTTGAAAGAAGTAAAAAAATGAAACTCAAATTGAAAAGGATTTGAAAAGCGTAGCTGTATGAATATTCAATCAATATTAATTTCTATTGAATTTCATATATATTTCTTTCTTTCAGGGTGGGAACATTTTGAAGGAAGTAAAAAAATGGGGGAAAAATGGTAAGGATTTGAAAAGAGTAGTTTTAAAATTCAATCGATATTAATTTATTTTTAATTTCAATATAATATATATATATATATATATATATATATATATATATATATATATATATATATATATATATATATATATATATATATATATATATATAATATATATATATATATATATTATATATATATATATATATATATATATATATATATATATATATATATATATATATATATATTATCTTTCTTTTTTTCTTTCAATTTTCTTTCGTTCCTCTTGTTTTTCGCCCAGTTATTTCTTATCTCCTTTCTCTGTTCTTTTCTCGTTCTTCCTTTTTTCATTCTTTCTTATTTCTTTTCATTCACTCATTCGTTCCTGCATTCATCCTTCCATATATTTCTTTTCTTCCTAAATTTTTCCTATTCAAATATTTTTATTTTCTCAATCCTCATTTTTTATATCTCTTTTTGTCTTCCCTTCCTATATTCATTATTTCTAGCATTCCTATTTATCATTTCATCTTCCCACCTTCTTTTCCCTCTACCGATGTTTCCTTCTCTCTTTTCTACCATATTTTCCCTAACTGTTCATTTTCTTTGACTGATTATTTTTTCAGATTTTCCTTTTTTCTGTCCCTCAGTAGTTCCTCCTCCATTTTTTTCCCATATCTATTTCCTTACATTCTTATCTCTTTTTCTTATCCACCTTATCAAGACAATAAGATCACAAATTCTCATTTTCTGCTTTATTGTTCCCGAAGCAAATTCTTGCACAGGTAAATCTAAAAGAAAAATTGCAGGTTTATAAAATTGTGTGTAAGAAGCAATGTCAACAGGAAAGATGAAGTAAAAATACTCTTTCTTTCTTTTGACAGACATCCCTCCCTCTCTCTCTCTCTCTCTCTCTCTATCTCTCTCTCTCTAGGCCTTTACATCATCCCTTGTATAGCTTTTCCCTTCCTTCCACTTCAACACTTGCTTCCCTTTTAATCCCTTCCCTTCCCTTCCCTTCCCTTCCCTTCCCTTCCTTTCCCCTCTTTCTCATGCTATCCTCTTTATCTCATCAATCACTTCCTTCCCATCTCCTCCTTCTCTTCCCACATTTATTCCTTTTCTCTCTTTATATATTCACAAGCATTCGAAAATCTTATCTTCTCCTTCTCTATATATTTCACCAACATTCGAAAACCTTATCTCTTTCTCTTTATTTCTTATTTTCTCCATTTTTCTTGACTTCTGACTTTTATCTTATTCCTATTCGTCCTTCGTAATCCTCTTTTTCTTTACGTCTTTATGTCAATTCCATTCAATTCTCTGTTGTTACTTAACGTCCATAATTTTTTTTTCTTCTTCTTCATTCTCCTTTTCATCCTCTTCCTCCTCCTCCTCCTTTTCCTCCTCCCCCTCCTTTTCCTCCTCCTACTCTTCACAAATGCACCGAGCTCAAAAACTACATTTTTTATCTAAACGAAGAATATTTTGGTCGTAACACATTTTTCACTTTACAATCCCAACAGCCGACTCGAATGAAAAACTCGGAACTCGGTTGAAAAAGATCCAAAAAATCCCTCTCGCTTGAGACCAGCATATGTCTGCAGACAAGTGAAGAGAAAAGGACACAAGCCATTGCTAAAGGAAGGCAATTTAGACAAATGTAAAGAACGAAATGATAAATGGGCCTATGAGGTTAGGGTTAGGGTGGGTGGTGCAGTAAGGGATTTACATGCGGCCGATGCTCGCTACCATGTAGACTGCCGCACAAAGTTTGTCATCAAGATCCACAACTGCAGCAATAAAAGCAACACATTCTGCACAAGATGTTTTTAAGTCTGATGAAGCTTTGGAAGGAATTACCAGGATTCTCAAAGCTGACAAGACACATATTTGGAATTCAGTTGATCTGCAGAACTTATATTTAAAAAATGGGGGCTGTGTGCTCTCCCGACGAATGCTTGTACATAGACTTTCTGAACACTTTGGTAAAGATTTATTGATTCTTTCTTCACCAGGGATAGCCAAAATAATCGTCTTTCACAGTGAGGCTGAGAAAACATTACACATCATTGTGGACCCAGAGGACGATGGCATGGACAAAGCTGTAACCATGGTAAAGACCCAGATTTGTCATGAGGCCAAACAACTTGATCTGGAAAGAGAACACTACAGCATATCCTTAGACTATGACAAAGCTTCCAGATATGTTAGGCAAGATATCACACATTCCTTGGCAATGCTCATACCACAGCCAGATAATGAATGTCACCATGTTTAGCAAGATATACCACGCTAACAGAAAACGATGATGACAAAGGAAATTGATTATGGGTTTGAAGTAATCAGGTACAGTGGCCCAAGTAAACCTGCTATTCCACCACGTTTTCTCAAAAAACAGGTTTCATCAATAAAATTGTTTCCACATACAGCTGTAGCTAACCAAAAAGCTAAGAGAGATGTCATATTCTTCTTGAAGGATGTCACAAAGGGTGAGGGTGTCCCGAGTTTCATAGATATACGTAATACACGTTTCAGTCGTGAGCAAGGAGAACCTCTCTAGCCCAAGATAAAGTTTTTACCTCCATTTCCCACTTTTTGAATGCCACCTCCACTCCGACCAATTAACTGCAGTGACTAAAGTATAAAAAATAAGTCGGGAGAAAGGACTGAATTTACTTCTTCACAGTGACCACAACTTACAAACACTGTTCAAACAAAGTGTGCTATCCGTCTTTTTCCCAAATTTTATTCCCAGTTTAGGGGTAATGCTATGCAAATGACTTTTTTATTGTTGCTGTTGGGCACTGATGCGGGATATCTGGTCGGGCAAAAAATTTTAAAAAGCTGATTTCAGGTTTTGGAAAAAGTTAAGTGGAAAGAATTTCCCCAATAAATATGAGAGCTCGGGTTTTTATATTTTTTTATATATATTTTTTATATCTCCAAGGGTTATATTATTTTAGTTATAAAAACAAACAAAAAACATATATAGCTTTAAAAAAGGGGGATCAGCCAGTTCCCCCAAAGTTGGTGCCCCGGAACGTAGGCTGAAGAGGGAAATTATATGGGATAAAAAACTAGATGTTAAAACCTTTTTCTTGAAAATATTGTATTTCCCTTTAAAACATTTTTTTTTTAAATATCTAAAATGCCCCATCTGACACTGTCCAGAAAAAGCATTTTTTTAAACTGATGATCTAGAAATCCGCAAAAAAAAAACATTTAGGACGTTAATAAAAGGTTTTAGCCCCCCGGTTGGACTATTTGCAAGTATAAACGACAAGGTTATTGACTATACAAAGTGCCCCAGTCAGGATGAACCGTGGGATCGAATCTCGATCGAAAAGCAGGGGACGTGCACGCGAGCCCACAGCTTTACCAACCGAGCCACCCGACGGGTAAGAGAGAGGGAGGAGAGAGAGAGAGAGAGGGGAAGAAGAGAGAAAAGAAAAACGAGAGAGAGGAGAGAGGGGAAGAGGAGAGAGGGAGAGAGAGGGGAGAAAAAAAAAAAAAAAGTAATCAAACTATCAAATCCCAAACAGAAAAAATGTCCGAGAAAAAATGGTAATCAAAACAAATCTTAAAAGTTTTTACAAATAAGAATATATCAATAATCACGAATCTTTTTATGAAAAAATTTTACCCTAGCAATACCCCCTTCCAGAAAAAAAAACGCAATTTCACCAAAAAAAAAAAAAATTGAAAAAAAAATGATTACACAACACAAAACTTATAAAAAAAAACTGCGATTTCGCAAAAAAAAAAAAAAATTTCGAAAAAAAAAACACCACCCCACACGTAAGAGGCCACGAAAAACCACGCAGCGCCACTCCACTAGGGCTTACGCCCCTCATAACGACCACTCAAATTAAGCATTAACATTTTTACGATCAATGTTTGGGGGTTAAAACAAATGATCATTAAAAAAGTTTATTTTTTGGTTTTTATGAACAAAGTGATGTAGGTGCATTGTGAAACCAATTGTGTGATGCGAATGAACAACATAAGGAAGTTTTGGAAATAGTGGATTTGATATGTCATAAAAACAGGAACGCTAAGTGATAAAATCGGGAGTTCTTAATTTCTGTAAAAAACGCTATGAATTTTAGGGGAAAAAAATCAAAAGTAGTGATGAAACCTTAATCTGTAGCGATTGGATGGGCAGGTTGGTTTTGGAAAAAAAATTGTTATCACGTGTTTTTACTTCCTTGTCCCCCGGTTTTGGCAAGCCACAACACTTTGATGAGCTTTTTGAATTTCCTGGAAAAACAAATTTTTTGAGTTTGGTTGACATTGTTATTAATAATTTTTTTGGGGCTGAATCCAAAATGATCTCAGTTTTTTTTATCACGTCAGTTTTGAAGTAGGGTTTTCGTTTTCTTAAAAATTATGAAAAATACTGTACATAACGTAAAGTGTTTTTTATAAAAATTGGGAAAGTTTAAAAACAAAGAAAAATTAAAGAAATAGGGATAAAAGAAGTTTATTTTTAAAATATCAGTTTTTAGAAAGGATAAGGCTATAATTGTGTGCAGGTTAAGGAAAAAATTTAAGTTTTTACTTTGTCTGGATGTTCAATTGAGGACTATCCGCTTTGATGCTAAATATAGTAACCCTATATGCAAATCTACCCTGGTAACGTTTTCCCAATAATTTAAATTTGGTGAAAACGTTCACCTTTTCGTCGCTAGCAGCACCAAGATTTTCCGGAAAGTTTTCAAGATGGTTTCAAAAAAATGTACTTTAATACTCATGCTGCAACCAAGCGCTTTGTATTTCCCAAATATTTTTTTTGAACATTTTTTTGTGTAATTATTTGCACGGTTTTCCAAGAAAGTTCTTGACGACGTTTTTGAATATAGCCAAGCTTTTCTTTTTAAAAGGCCATTAACCAAGTTCATCTTTGTTTACTGTTAAATTTTGGGACCACAAACACACCGGCCTTATTTTTAAATTTGAAAGTCCAGGAAATGCCAAAGAGTACTTCAAACAGTCGCCATCGTTGACAATGTTTTTTACAAATTGTTTCAGGGAACCTAGTTTTATGTGCAAGTGGGAATATTTTTTTTCCTGCAACAAGTGGCTCCTGTGCAATTTTTTAGGATTCCAGGTTAAGATAAAATCCGGAGGCCAATTCGTCTAAACCCCAATCTTTCTCAGCTCCTATCCCACATACGAGAAAAGCAGGGAACTTTGTGTATCCCTTGTTGACCAAGAAGGAAGGACCCCTTTTTTTAAGGTAAAAACCCAGATGACCCAAATTGGGTTTTTTCATATTGCAATAACTCAATGTTTCCTTTACATTCCATATTCTTACGAACAGACCGAAATGCCCAAAAAAGGATGCGCCAAAAAAATTGCCTGTGTAAAGGACACACTTCAACTCCGCTTTGAGCTATCATAAAAAATCGCCTTCTTTTGGTTTTGTAATTAAAAAGCCTTTTTCCTTCAGTAAACCGGAATGTTTATGGCAAAACACAAAACCGCTGGCCTTCCAAGTACTGAAAAAAATGTATTGCTTGGTTCAAAGTTTACCTTCATCCTTGTTCAAGTATGTTTTTTCTCTTTTCGTCTTGATGCTTTTTTCCCCGAAGTTTTTTGGATGGGCCCAAATCACGTTAAATCATTAAAACTCGTGCTGATCAAACCCCCTACGAACGGGGAACCTCGTGGTTGTCAAATCGCATCATTGTTTCCCCGTTCTTCAACTCACTCAAAACTTCTAGAGGAGGAGTTGTTCGAAAACCTTTGGATGGGAATTTCAGCTGAAAGAGGCTTGGTCTTAAACTACGGTAGATTTGGGTATCTATTTTTTTTTTTAAAAATTCTTGTTAAATCCCGTGTTTTCACTAAACAAAAGTAACAGTCTGGGGGAATGATCTTTTTTTGCTCTCGCCAAAACCATGGGATACCAAAAGCCCAAATTTTCACGTGTTTTCCTTTGGTCCCCCCTCCGAAACTCTCGACACACTGCTTCACACTTTGTTTCGGGGGCCCCCTAGCTTTCTTGATCACCGAGTTTCACTTAAAAAAATGGAAATATGCTTGTTTCAAAACCTATGCTTTGCCCTCTGACTTTGGGAAAGGTGAAAATACCACATATTACAGAAGGAGTCAGGGTTTTTGGCATTTAGACGAGACGTAGCAGGAGCAGACATGATCTAAACAAAAAAAATAATACCTTGAAAAAAAAACCTAAAACTGGAAAAGTTACAAACTTTTAAAAAAAAAACGCATAAAAAAAAATAAAATTACAATGTATGTTTTTACAAGGTTTAAGAGAAAACCATAAAAAATCTTAATTCCTACTATCCCATTTTTTTTTTTGCAGATATTGATAGTACTGACCATTGGGCGCACACACCCCTTTACCGCACTGTCTCAATTGTAACTGCCCCAAAAAAGTTGCCACCTGTTCGTGAGTCAAAAGTAACCCCTGGCAAGTTTTCTACAGCCACAAGGGGAATTTGCTTATCTGGAGGGTGCTGTGAAAAAAAACTTTCGTTAGAAAAAAATGACTACAGATTTGGGAAACAGCAGCCCAATTTTTTTGTCTAAATAAGCTCAAAATCTCCTCAACAATTTTGTTTTCTTAAATTGTTTCCCCAGTGTTTTTTTTGTATCTAATTTCTACTGTTTCAGTTTTATGTGGGACTTTAACGCCCCCTACTGGGCCTTTGTCGACGTTGTCAAATCAGTGAATACAGTTAGTAACTACCATAAATTGATGTAAATTGTGTTTTTAAGTTTCCCCAGGGTTTTTTACAGAATAATTCAATCAAAATGGTACACCCTGGCAGAAGCTCCCTTTCGGATAAAAATTAGTTAAGGTGTGAAAAAAAAAATTTTGTTTGTTATATAAAAACTGTAAATTGGGATGATATGGGGACTGGAAAATACATACCAAACCATACATAAAAACAATATTTTTTTGTTATCGGTACCCAATATTGTTAAGCATGTGAAAAAATTTAAATTTTTAAATTTTAATCCATTGTATTCCATGTACACTGTGGTATCAACTGGAGAATTTTTTGCCTGGGGGGAAAAAAGCAGTACAAGGTAGTGAGTGAAGAACATTTCTGTCAAACCGGGAAAAGGAAAAAGGAGAGAAGAGTGGTACGTGGGAAGTGGGATGGTAACAGAGTGAATGAGCTGCTTGACGGAGTGGATGCAAAAACTGTGGAACATAACTCACCAGTTAAAACTTGTGTTAGTAGAAAACCCCTTTTAAAAAATTTTTTCAAAATTGTAGGAGCAAATATATAAAAAGATTTTAAAAATGCTAATATGAAAGGATATGACAACAGTGCTTTATTGCTAAAAAGTTAAACCCCAAACTAAAAATAAACATAATAAACATAAAAGTGTCATAGTATAAAGATATGGAAAAAAAGGAAAAAAAGGAAAAAAAAAAA
>JACEEZ010001390.1:27833-50333 GCA_016584305.1 Chionoecetes opilio
TTGTAACGCCCAAACAAGTTGCCACATAGCTCTCGATGAGTCAAATCGTAATCAGCTGGCAAGTTTTACTACAGCTCACAAGTGGAATTTTGCTTATCTGGAGGGTAAGCTGGGGAGAAAAAACTTGCGTGCTAGAAAAAAACTGACTACAGATTTGGAATCAGCATCCCAAATTTTTAGTCTAAATAAGCTCAAAAATCTAACTCAACAATTTTGTTTTCTTCAAATTGTTCCCCAGTGTTATTTGTATCTAATTCTGACTGTTATCATGTTGTATGTGGTGACTTTAACGCCCATACTGGCACTTTGTCTGACGTTGCTCAAATCAGTGAGGATACAGTTAGTAATCTACCAACATAAATTGATGTAAATTGTGTTTTAAGTTCCTCAGGTTGTTTACAGAATAGATTCAATCAAAATGGTACACCTGGCAGAAGCTCTTACGGTATAAAATTAGTTAAGGTGTGTAAAAATAATTATGTTGTTATATATACTGTAGAATTGGTTATGATATGGGGACTGGAAAATACACTACCACCTATACATAATACAACTATTGATTATGTTATCGGTACGCACAATATTGTTAAGCATGTGAAAATATTTAAGTTATTAGAATTCAATCCATTGTATTCCGATGTACACTGTGGTATACAGACTGTGTTAGAATTTTCTTGCCTGGTGAGACAAGCATGTACAGAGAGTAGTGAAGTGAATGAAGCATCTTCTGTCAAACCGGGAAGATGGAAAAAGGAGAGAAAGAGTGAGTACGTGGGAAGTGTGGATGGTAACAGAGTGAATGAGCTGCTTGACGGAGTGGATGACATGACTGTGGATGACATAACTCACCAGTTAAAACTTGTGTTAGTAGAACCTGCTTTAAAGATTTTTTCACAAAGTTGTAGGAGCAAATATATATAAAAGAGTAATAATGCTAATATGAAAGGATATGACAACAGTGCTTTATTGCTAGAAAAGTATACCACAAAGCTAAAAATAAACATAATAAACATAAAAGTGTCACTACGTATAATGCTATGATAGAGAAAATAAAGAAATTCAAGAAAGAAATAACAAAGGCGAAGAATAAAGAAAATCTCAATATAATAAAACAACTAAGAGAAGTCAAAAGTAAAGATCCAAAGTAAAATTGGAAAATATTAAATGGTGATCAAAGTAACAAAGAGAGCAAGATCTCTTGAAGAAGTTCGTGAAAGAAATTTGTGAAGAAATACTTCACGAATTTTACGACCATTTTAGATTGCTATTTACCGATGATGACATCTATAATAACGAGGACATAAACTATGAAATCATTAATGAGAACAACTCGCCTTTATTGAATAGTCCTATAACATCTGATGAGATAAAAAGATGCATAAGTAAGCTAAAAAATGATAAATCTCCTGGTGTTGATGATATAATTAATGAATACATTAAATGCACACAAGAATTACTGTGTCCCTTATACGTCAAACTATTCAATAAGATATTGGATACGGGTGTGTTTCCATCAGAGTGGGCGACTAGTGTAATAGTGCCGTTATTCAAGAACAAGGGAGACGCTAACGACACGAACAAATACAGGGGAACTACTTTGTTAAGCTGTTTTGGATAATTATTTACATCCATTCTGAACAATCGCCTTAAACAATATTCTGAGGCTAACCATATAACTAATGAAGCGCAGGCAGGTTTTAGGCAGGAATATTCTACCCTGGACCACATGTTTTTGCTCAAATGTGTTATTGACTTGTTTAAGTGGAAGAAGAGAATTTTGTTTGTTTGTTTTTAAACTACAAACAGGCATTTGATATGGTTTGGAGAGAAGGTTTATGGTATAAACATATTAGGGATGGTATTAAAGGTAAATTGTTGAAGGTTATTCAATATTCATAGTATGTACAATTATATTAGGTCTTGCGTAATGCTGGATCAACAACTGTCTGACACATTTACGCGTAACACGGGTGTGAGACAGGGAGAAAACCTATCGCCACCTCCCTCTTTGCTTTTTATTTTTAATGACTTAAAAGAAAAATCTTTTTGGGAATGTAATTGTAACTATTTCGATTTCGATAATGATCTTCTGAATGTTTATTTAAGTTTATTAGTTTTGATGTTTGCAGACGATATAGTGGTACTATGTAGTAGTGAGGCAAACATGAAACAGGCACTAACAGCTCTTCATAGTTATTGTGCTGAGCGGAAATTAAAAGTTAACGGTAGTAAGACTAAAATTGTAGTGTTTAGCCGAGGTCAAGTACAAACAAGTAATTACAATTTAAAATTTGGTGGGGAGGAAATTTGAAATATTTAGCGAGTATAAATTTCTTAGGTATATTTTTTAATTATAAAAGGGGGGTTTAGGAAGGGGGGGTTGGAATTAAAGGAACAAGCAAAGAGGGCCTTGTACACGCTAATTGGCACCTCACGCAGATATGACCTGCCAGTTGAACATTAAATTTAATGTTTAACACTATGGTTGTTTCCTGTATTAACATACGATGAAGTTTTGGGGTGATAATATCATACGGGAGGTAGAACTATTACAAATGAAAATTTCTGAAACATATTTGTTTTGTACACAGATATACTAGCACCGATATTGTATATGGAGAACTAAGGGTGTAAACCAATTGAAAAAAACTATTAAGTGCAGGATGATTAATTACTGGTCTAAATTGATTATGGGAAAACAAAAAAAATTAAATTAGTAATGTACAACGGTTTATTGTTAGCTACACACAAGTGGTGTTTATATATCGCCATGGCTAGAATGTATAAAGAATATATGTATTGAGTGTGGTTTGCCAGCAGTGTGGATGACGCAAACTATTAACAACACAAAATGGTATAGGAAAGCGGTGGAACAGAAATTAAAAGATATATGGATAACAACTTGGTATATAAATTTAACAAACAGAGGCATTTGCAGTAGCTATAAGATTTATAAAGAAGTTTATGGGATTGAGGAGTTTTAGCCCAACTAAATAAAACTAATCGTATCTCTCTAACTAAATTCCGCACAGGAAATAATCAGCTGCCAATTATTACTGGAAGACATAGTCAAATTAGCAGGGAAGAGCGTTATTGTACTCAATGTAATGACGGACAAATAGGAGACGAATATCATGTTCTGTTGCAATGTCAAAATGAGGACATTATTCAGTTAAGAAGCAGATACATAACAGAGTATTACAGGTTACACCCAAATCACTCTAAATTTACAATGCTGATGCAGAGCAAAAAATGTTATATTATTAACAAATTTAGCGCAATTTGTAAATGCTTTGATTAAGCTGTTTAGATGATGTTTTTCTTATGAATGTGTACATATATTACACAGGAGCTCTGCTCCATACTTTTTATAAAGTCTTAGCAAATAAATATATTCTATTCTATTCTATTCTATTCACACACACACACACACACCACCCCACACACCACACACACACAAAACACACACACACACACACACACACACAAACACAACACACAACACACACACACACACACACACAACACACACACACACACACCCACACCACACACACAACACACACACATTTATTTATTTTATATATTTAGTTTCCCGATAAATTATTTAGTACCATGTATAAATTAGCGTTGACTAAATAAAAAACCTCATAAATGGGGAAAAAAAAACCCGATTGAATTTTATTTTTTATTAACGCAATTTTAAAATGCATGGCTAATAATTTATCCCAGATAAAAATCAATTTTAAAGGCAATTAAAATTTTGCGCTTTTTTGATCCCTAATGATAAAAGGTTACGGAAATTTTAAACAAATTGAAGTAATTTTAGTTCATATATTTTTAAGTCTCTAATCATTTTTTGGGTTTTTTTAGTTTTTTATTTGATATATTATAAAAAAAATTACAAAGATTAATTATATTATATATATAAAATTAAAAACCCTTATATAAAATATATATAATATATATTATATATATATATATAATATATATATAAATTTTAAATATATATAAAAAATTTCCCGAGGGCCCTCCTTTCGGGCCCCTTGTGCGACAGGCCGATTTTTCGTGCGCAGTCCGGTATACATGGTCTATGACTATAAAGTACCGTGTGTCTGGTGTGCGTCTGTCTGTTGTTTGTCTGTCTTTTTTTGGGGTAGCCAAAATGTAAATTAAATTTTGATGCGAGTACGAAAAAAAAAAATCGCAAATAAATTGTTGGGTGGAAATGGTTTGGTCCCATTTTTGATTGAATAATTTTAAAGGGGCTTTTGGGCTAAAAACCCTTTTAGGGTTTTAGTTACGGGAAAAACTCTGCGGTAACGTCTTCCGCATTCCCCAAAAAATCAAACTCATGGACGTTTGCGTGCGTGTGTAGGTGTTTTGTGCTGGGAAACACACAACAACCCAAAAGGGTTTGGGGTCACACGGAAAAGTGGTCTACCCCCAGGAACTTTGATCAGTGACCAACGACAGCAGCAACAGTTTGGATTTTTTCAATCACATGTTGTCTAAAATAACTACCTAAAAAAAATCAATACATGGGTCCGAAGGGGCCCCCAAGCACTTTTGAAAATATTATAAAAAAAATGAAAAAATTTGGGAAAAAACCCCCCCAAAATTCATATTATTAATAATCTATTAATTTATTGTTTATCTATTTTTCTTTCATCTAAATATTATATAGTAGTAGCCGTTGTCTGTGTGTGTGTAGTGTGTCCCGTCGTCTGTCGTCGTTTTTTGGGCCCCAAACTGTAAATTCAATTTTGATGAGAGTAGCTAAAAAAAATCGCAAATTAAAACGTAGGGGGGTAACGCTTGATCCCCAATAGATTTCATCATTTTTTAAGGGGGCTTTTGGGCTAAAAACACTTAAAGGTTTTTAGTTACAATAAACCTGCGGTAAAGTCTTGCGCATTCCACAAACTCGTAACTCATGCGTTTTATGCGTGTGTGGGTGGGGTGTGTTGGAATAAAACCCCGGAAAACAAAGGGTTGGGAAACACACGGAACGTGGGCTACCCCGGGGACTTTTACCGTGACCAACAACAGCAAAAACACGATTGGAGTTTGACTAACATTTTTTCTAAAAATTACTACTACTCCAAAAATCAATACATGGGTCCGAAGGGGCCCACAAAAACACTTGTCCCAATATGTATAGGAGTGCCCTGTGTGTGTTGTGTCTGTCTGTTTTCTGTTTTTTGGGAGCCGAAACTGTAAATTCAATTTGTGAGAGTAGCCTCCAAAAATCGCAATAAAACGTAGGTGGTAAGCGGCTTGGGCCCCTGTCGTTGAATAATTTTGAAAAGGGGGGTTTTGGCTATAAACACTTAGGGCTATTAAAATTTCAGGAAAAAACCCGCGGTAACTTCTTCCGGTTGCAAAAAATCAGTAGACTCATGGCGTTTGGGGTTTCGTGTGTGAGTGTGTGTGTTTGGAAACACACGGAAACACAAAGGGGTTGGAATCACACGGGCGTGGTATAAACCCCCAGGCACTTTGACTAGTGACCAACAACAGCAACAACACGATAGGAGTTTGCAATAACATGTTGTCTAATATATACTACTAATACAAACATTTAAACATTGGTCCGAAGGGCCCACAAGCACTTGTCTTTTCTGTCTCTCTGCCTTTGTCCATGTACTATATATACATTCATATTTTTACTGCGATCTATCAATTCATCTATCACTTTATTCATATATCTATCGACACGTTTATACCTATTGAACAAAATGTTACAATATATTTCATCAAATAACTTACTACAAAAGTAATAATAATCTAATTAGTCTTCCTTAACATGCAATAATCTATTATGTAATTAACGACGGTCTGATTGACTAATACACATAATTATTATAATGATAATAATGAAAATAGTAGTAAAAGTAACAAAGTAATAGTAGTAGTAATAATAATAATAATAATAATAATAAAAATTAAGATAATAGTAATAGTCGTATGAACAAAATAATAGTAATAGTAATAATAGTAGCAGAAGTAATAATAATAATAATAATAATAATAATAATAATAATAATAAAATAATAATATTAATAATATTAATAATAATAATAAAAAAAATATTGATAATAGTAATAGTAGTAAGAAAATAATAATACTAATAATGGCAGTAGTAATAACAACAAAACGATACTACTACTACTAACAATACTACTACTAATAATAATATATCAGATATCAGCATTTACAAAATAATGTATTTAATTACATACGATATTAGATAATAAATTGGGTGTTTTAATAACTTCGAATTATTTCGTAGTATCCAGTATCATTTAGTATTTACCTTTGTGTGTAGGTAACCGTGGCTACAGCGCCTACTCAAACCCGGGGAAAGGTAGGGGTGAGGGGTTCTCTTTCTCCTTCTCCTTCTTCTCCTTCTCCTTCTCCTCCTTCTCCTTCTCCTTCTCCTTCTCCTTCTCCTTCTCCTTCTCCTTCTCCTTCTCCTTCTCCATTCTCGTCTACACACCCTTCGGGTGAGGTCGGAATTCTCTCGCTCCCAGCCTGCGACTCGCATCGCAGCTCCAGCCAAAAACCAGCGTCATTACCCAATACTCGTTATTTGTCCCCCTAATTTTCTTTTTTTTTTTTCCCTCTACTAACACACTTTACATCTCTTTAAAAATTTTTTTTCGATAAACAATTTCAAAAACTCACCCCACAATAAACACTTATAGAAGATTTATCAGGCTTTCGCTGAGTATCAAAAACAAACAATTTTTTAAAAATTTTGCACGTTTTGTCCACATTTAAAACGAAAAAAAAAATGTTTAGTTCTATTCAGTTGGCATTTTTAAAAATAGCTAAAAGGGTGGGTTTTTCTACCGAGACTCGGGGAAGAACTCCCCAGGAACAAAACCCTTTCCCAAGAAAATTCACCCGCGTCCCTCATCCCTTTCTTTTCTAGGCCTTCCCAATTTTGGTGGACACCCTAACATCTGTAAAAAGTCACGCAATGTACTTCGCGAACTTTTGGGGGCGAGGCAACCCATCTTTTTCCCAAAAATTTTTTCCTTGTCTAAAAATTTCGCTCAGCCCCTTTTGGGGAGACCCGCTCCCCCCCCCCTAAATACCACCCCCTGTTTAAAACCCCTTCCGACTTTATAGCTCCCTGATGAAAATTATAGTTTTAAATCCCGCACCAACAGCAATGAAAATTTACAGCCCCTCCCTCCCCCCCCTTTCCCCCCCTTCTCCTTCCATTGAGCCCTTAAAACTGGGTCCTTCCTCCATCAGACAGGTAAAGTAAATTTTTTAAAAATATTTACTTTTTTGTTTTGGGAAAAAAATAGGCTATAGAAAAATATTTTCGTAACATGAACAAGGGGGTGTGTGGGGGTTTGTGTGTGGTGTGTGTGTGTGTGTGTGTGGGGTTTTTTGTTGTGTGTGGTTGTGTTTTTGTGTGGGGTGTGGGGTGTGTGTGTGTGTTGTGTGGTTGTGTGTGTGTGTGGTGTGTGGGGTGTGTGGTGTGGGGTGTGTGTGTGTGTGTGTGTGGGGGGCGTGCGTGCGTGCGTGCGTGCGTGCGCGCGCGCGTAATGGGGAATGTGCCTAAAATATTGTTTGGAAATATCTATAAAAAAAGTATTTTTAATTTTTACATTATGTATGTGTTTTTTTCCCCTCATTTGTGTATGTCAATGAGAGAGAGAGAAAGAAGGGGAGGGGGAGAGGAGAGAGAGAGAGAAGAGAGAGAGAGAGGGAGAGAGAGAGGAGAGAGGGGGAGAGAGAGAGAGAGAGAAGAAAGAGAAGAGAGAGAGGGGGGAGGGAAAAAAGAGAGGGGGAAAAGAGAGAGAGAGGGGAAGGCTAATCGGGTAATATGGGTTTAACCCTGCAAAAACCCAACCCTAAAACATTTTAAAAAGGTGAGTCTCGAGGTGCTAAAAATTTATCCTTCTTGTGCCCAAGCAAGGGTTTCTGATCCATTTACCCTAAAGCAAGTGGGGAAAATTTAGGGGGACCCATAATAAACAGTAGTGGGGAAAAGTGCAGTCACTTAGCCTTCACCAGCACTTTTAGTCAGTACAACACACACACACACAACACACACGCACAAACGAAATTGTATTAATTATTTAAATACTTTTTTTAATCAAAAGTTTGTTTCACTTATTTTTTACTACAAAAATTTTTTAAATCTCTCTCTCTCTATTCTCTCCTCTTCTTCTCTCTCTCCTCTCCTCTCTCTCTCTCCCTCTCTCTCCCCTCTCTCTCCCTCTCTCTCTTCTCCTCCTCCTCTCTTCTCCTCTTTCCTCCTCCTCTCTCTCTCCTTCTCCTCTTTCCTCTCTCTCTCTCTCTCGCTCTCTCCTCCCCTCTCTCTTCCTTCCCCGAAATACGATCGATTCAAATATGATATTTCCTGCTATGCCAAAAAATAGTAGCAGTAGTAATAGTGTAGCAGTATGGTGGTATATTGCCTGTTTAGCAGTAGGTGTTAAAAGAAAGTAATTATATTTTAAGTCTCGCAATTACACTATGACAGTTTAACACTTAACAAGGGAGACAGATAGGGGGAGGGAAAGGGGTGGGGACGGGAAAGGGGGGACGGAAAAGGGGGGAAGGAGGGAAGGGTGGATGGAGGGAGGGAGACAGAAGGAAAAGATGAAGGGAGGGGAAAGGGGGAGGGGGACAGAAGGACCCCAGGGAGGAGGAACAGGGTTTAAGAAGCATGTAAGGGAAGGGAGAGAGGGAGGGAAGAAGGGAGGGAACCCCAAAAAAGGTAGAGGAAGGGGAAAGGGGAAAAGGGTTCTGGAAATTTTTAAAGGGAAAGGGAGGGAAGAAAAAGGTGACGTGACAGGACAGAGAGAAAAGAAAAGGGGAGAGAAGGAGAGAAGAGAGAGAGAGGGGGAGAGAGAGAGAGAGAGAGAGAAAAGAGAGAGAGAGAAGAGAGAGAGAAAAGGGGGGGAGAGAGAGAGAGAGAGGGAAAAGAAGAGAAGAGAGAGATAGAGAGGGGGAGAGAAAGAGAGAAAGAGAGAGAGAGAAGAGATGGCGAGGGAGGGAGAAAGGGTGGCCCCCTGGGAAACAAAAGGGGAAGGGGGGAGGAAGCTTGAAGAGAGAATATGAACGGGAAAAGGAAAATAGAAAAAGGAAATGGAAGAGAGGACCGACCCGGGGCGGGGAAGGGGGGAGAAAAATTTTCAAAAAGGAACCATCTTTACAAGCCCCTGATCTTCGAAAGAAAGTGAGGGGGATAGCCCAAACAAATTTAAAAAAAAGACGAATGAAGATGGAAGAAGAAAAAAAGCAAGGAGAGGGGCCGTTTGGGGGTCATTTCGGGGAAAAAGAGCATAGTTTTAGTAAAAATTTTGATTCAAAGTGGGGGAGCCCCTTTTCCCCTTCTCCTTTTTTTGTACCCCCTCCTCTTTTTCCGCCCACTAAATTTGATTCAAAATTTTCTCCCTCACCCCCCTTCCCACCTAAAGTTTCCTCCCTCACCACCATCCTGTCCCATTTTAAAATTTTTAAAAAAAATTGGGTTAAATTTTTCCCCCTTCCCCTCCTCCTCCTCCCCCCTCCTTCCCCCTTCCCCTCCTTTTTCCTTCCTCCTCCCCTCCTCCTCCCCCACCTCTTCCCCTCCTTTTCCTCCCCCCTTTCCCCTCTTCCTCCCCCCGCCCCCTTTTTCCTCCTCCCCCCCTTTCCTCCCCCTCTTCCCCCTTTTTTTCCCCTCCCCCCCTTCCCCCTTTTCTTCTCCTCCTCCTCCTCCTCCTCCTTTTTCCCCCTTTTTTTCCCTCCTCCCGCCCCTTCCTCCTCCTCCTCCCCTCCCCCCCTCCCTTTCCCCTCCTCCTCCTCCCCCTCCCCCCTCCTCCCCCTTTCCCCCCTTTTTTTCCCCTCCTCCCCCTCCTCCCCCCTTCCCCTCTTCCCCCCTCCTCTCCCCCCCCTTTTCCTCCTCCCCCCCCCCCTCCCCCCCCCCCCTTTTTTCCTCCTCCTCCCCCTCTCCCTCCTCCTCCTCCTCTTCCTCCGCCTCCTCTTCCTCCACCCCTCCCCCCCCTCCCCTCCCCCTTTCCTCCCCTCCCCTCTCCCCCCCCCCCCCCTCCCCTCCCGGGCCGACGCCTCCTTCTTTTCCCTCCTCCTACTCCTCCCCCCCCTCCTCGCCCCCCTCCTCCTCCCCCTCCCCCCCTCTCCTCTCCCCCCTCCTCCTCCTCCTCCCCCCCCCCCTCCTTCTCCTCCTTTTTCCTCTTCCTCCTCCCCTCCTCCTCCTCTTCCTAAAAATCCCGTTTTCCCTACCCCTCTTCCCCCTCCCCCTTCCCTCCTCCCCCTCCCCCTCCCCTTTCCCTCAGTCCTCCACACCACCCCTCCCCCTTTCCCCCCCCGCTCCTTCGTCTTCTCCTTCCCTGCCCCCTTTTCGTTCCAGAAAGGGCGAGGATCGGGGACGATCAAAGCATTAAGGCCCCCTTTAAAAGGGTCACACCTTCAAAAAATTTCGGGTTCTTGGCAAAAATGAAAGAAGACGTACCGAGCCCAGTTTGTGGGGGGATAAAATTCTCCGAGGCATTTTGGTGGAGTTTTTTGGTGAGGGACAAAATTTGCCCAAAAATAAAGGGGGGGTTTTCTGTTTCCCCCCCCAGGAGCCCAGACGGGGGGACGAATCACTAAACCCTCGATAAACGTCACCAAGAACAAAAAACGATAAACCCCCTATATCATTCATGCAGGAACCCCACGGGTACGGTGGGCCGATCTAAAAAAATATGGACAAGAAAGGGAAAAGTTGATCCGGAATTTAAAAAGATAAAACTAATCATATAAAATTATTTCGGGAAATTCTCCCCAGACTGGTGTTGGCAACGTTTTTTAAGGGATAGAGGGGTTTCAGCCCCAAAAAACCGGCAAAGGGGCTTTTTGTGACGGGAAAAAAATGTAGATTTCGAAAAATTCGGGGAAAATTTTACGAGGACCCCATCCTGGTTGAGGTTTTCCCATCCTTTTTTGGGGATGCCCGGGACTCCACCTCACCCCCTTTGGCCATGCACATTAGGACGTCTGCTAAATGTAAAGTTTTTTCTTACAGATAAAAAAACGACGAGCGGACGGCGGTAGCAGCACACCTTAACCTCTTTTTTCCCCCACAGAAAAACGCTGGGTCACGTTCCGTTTCCCCCAAATATTTAATAAAAGTAACTTAAAATCAAGCGCCCTGGTAAAAGGGGACCCCAGAACCCCCCTTCCGGGAAACCCTCACCCCAAGGGTTCCCAAAAAACTTTTTAAAGAATTTAAAAATTATTTAATACAACTTCAGAAGCATTATTTAAACTTTAACGAACTATTAAAAACGTTATTGCCAAAAACGCCAGTTTTTTAGTATCACTGAGAGTTGGTAAAAACACAAAAGTAAAAATTTATTGCTGAAATACCCCCCCTTCCCCCAAGGGCTATAAAAATTAAAAATTTGTCGAGGGCAAAAAAGCAGTGGAGGTGTCTTTCTTTCCCATTAAAGTTTAATTTGCAAGAAATCAAAATCGAAAAAGAAAATAAAGATCATTTATGACTCATTTCTGCGCAAAGTTTTAAGCTAAACGGAAAATTTGCTAATTTGGGACAATATACGCCCCCCCCAAAATCTAATGCGGAAGCGAGGGCCCCCTCTTTTTACGAAAATTAAATTTTCAGTTATCAACAATAATAACGACAAAATTATATGTGGAAGTTTTTAAACCCTCCCTCGTTTTAAACTGGAAAAATTTAATTTTTTGCTGATAAAAAAGGTACGATATTCCCTTGAAGGGTAAACGGGTTTTTTAAAATTCAGGTGGCCCGGGGAACCTACAAGGATAATAGTATCCTAGATTTATTTTTTCATACCAAACCCTGATCTGATTGATTAGCGATATAGGTGAACGTCTAGCAAAAAAGTGATCACCGGTTAATCAGATGCGGCATAATTTTTCAAGTAGACATCACAGAAAAAGGGTTTTAGTTCCCCCAAATTTAAAAAAGCAGATTTTACGAAGTCAGCGGGGACTAAGCGAAGTTGATTAGGTTGACCTACTAAACGGTAATAAAAGCCGAAAAAATGTGCAATGTATTTCCCCAAAAAACTCCAAACGGTTTGGGTTTATAAAAAAATTCCCCTGATAAGGAAAAGTCAAATAAAAAAAACAAACCCCGTTGGATGAATAATGAGATTCAACAAATTTATTGGCAGAAAACGACGAGCGTATAAAGTTTACCCAAACGATAAAATGTGGACTGCGATTCTGAGATTAAAAAGACGTAAAAAACCCTCGTTTGGGGAAAAGGTTAAAAAAAGACAAAAAGTGCGAGTATGAAGAAAAAAAAATTTCCCAAAAAAATCCAAATCAAACCCGAAAGGTTCTTTCAATACTTCGGGAAATAAAAAAAACATCAAACAAATATTGGGCCACGAAAGAAAACAATAACATCTTGGTAAATGATAATAAGGGGATGGGGTTTGGTTTTCAAAGAATACTTTTAATTTCGGTATTTTTTTAAAGAAGACGAAGCTCCATTAAACCCGAACCGTAACCTGTATGCGGGACTCGAAAAATGATATATTGGAAAAGGAGAGATAACAAATAGAAAGAAATTCAAAAATATTTTTCAGGAAAAATCGACCCAGGGAAAAACCCTGAGGGGGGGACCCAAATTTTTGCCGCGATTTTTCTTGGCGAAGGGCACAGTCCCCAAATTTCGCTCCCATTAAAGTTATGCCCCAATAAATCGCTAATGGACAAAAAATTTTTTTGATGTGGAAATTTTTAATTTACACCCGGGTAAATTAAAAAAAGGGAGTAAGGCCTAGCAAGAAATTTTCGCCCAATTTTCTAACGTCGTGATTGTTAAATTTTTTTGAGAAAAAAATTGCTGGTAAAAATTTGTGTCTTTTCTCGGGTGAAAAAATAACTCAATACCCAAACCCCGCATGGTTTTTGGAAAAAAAGGGTCCCGGGTTAAAAAACCTACTCGATTTTTTTAAGGGCTTTATTTTAAATGGGAAAGCTAAAAATTTCCCCCGGGTTTTAATATACCTTATTTTTAGAAAGCTTTCGATATAGCTCCCCATAAGGACTGTTGACCAAACTAAGGGCTATAGGCTTTTGGAGGGCAAATTATTTCATGGATTGGGGATTGGCTTTCAAATCGTAAACAACGGGTATAATGAAAAGGCGGGGGCATCTGATTTGGTTAGGGTGTTACTAATTTTGGGGGGCCTCAGGGCTCCCCGGGCCCGGGGCCTACTCTTTTTCCCGATATATATTCCAAACCCATCTGGGGCCCTTTTTTTTTGGGGCTTGTATCTTTTAAAAACGAAATTTTTCAGATGACCCAAAAATTTGGCGGTAAAGGTAAAGTCCTATACTAGAGAAAAAATGCGAACTATACAAAATGATCTCGACAAACTATCAATTGGAGTGACCAAAAGTCCCATTACAATTCAATTTTCCATATATGTAAAAATAATACATATAGGCACCGATAACCCCCAAATTTAAATTTTTCAAAAGCAAAAAAAAAACGTTAAATGAAATACAAAATGAAAAAGGAAATTTGGTGTTTATCCCCAGTAATGAAACTGAAAACAGTCCCATTTTCCTAGTGCCAGTAAAAAGGCAAATATGATGTTGGGCTTTATTAAACGCAACTTTTAACATAAAAACCCCAAAGTAATGACACAATTATACACGTCCCTTGGGTTTTGGCCGCATTTGGATTTGGGCCCTTCAACTGGCGCCCTGTTTTTGGGAAAAAATCCAAACCAAAAGGAACAGTGCAAAGAAGAGCAACCAAAAAAAATTCCATCTCGCGAAATTCATCTTATGAAGAGAGGGCTTTCGGAAACTTAATATGTTTTTTTTTTTAAAAGGGTGAAAAATCCCCCGGGGACTTGATAGAAACCCCCTTTAAAATCCTAAAAGGGTTTGAATTTTCCCTTAATCAAAAGAACCTATTCGAGCTTTTCCAAATCAAGTTTAAAACAAAAATAATGGTTTTAAAAATATAAAGGCAACGTTTCATCACCCATCTCCGTAAAAATTATTTTTAATGTTTTAAATCGTTTTCGATGGGAAAAAGTTTTCCACCCAAAAGTTTTCGGAGGCCCGCCAATAAAATACATTTTAAAAAAAAACTTTTACGCGCAATGTAAAAAAATTTGGGGATTGTAGTGCGTTTCGTATCTAGTCCCCCCCCTAAACCCTTTTGTTGTAGTGGGGATGGTATTGTAGTTTAAAAATTTCATACCCATCTTCCTGCACTACGAAAAAATTCCATTTTCCCATCTTTTTTGGGGCTGGTATCATTTTTCCAAATGTTTTTTTTACATGTAGTTGATAGTTAGTAGTATGTAGTTTTTAGCAGATACCCTCGTCAGGACCAAAAAGGTTTTTTGGTGTCGTTTTTCCTATGTAATCCTTTTGTAATTTCCTTTCCCTTTTCCCCCTTTTTCCTTTTTCCTTTTCCCCTTTTCCCTTTTTCTCCTTTTTCCTTCTCCTTCTCCCTTTTCCTTCCTCCTTTTTCTCCTTTCCTTCCCCCTTCTCCTTCTCCTTCCCTTCTCCGTCTCCCCCCCCCCGTCTCCTTCCCCCGTCCCCGGTCTCGGGCCCCGGCTTGGTCTCGGGCTCGGGGCTCCCTCTCCGTCTCCCTCTCCGTCTCCCTCTTTCCCTCCCCCGGGCTCCGTCTCCGTCCCCCGCCCCCGTCTCCGTTTCGTCCCCCGTCTCGGGCTCGGTTCGGTTTTCGGGCCCGGGCCCCGGGCCCGGGCCCGGGGCCCGGGCCCGGTCCCCGGTTTCCCCTTTCCCCGGCCCGGTTTCCCGGGCCCTTCCCCCTCTCGGTTTTCCGTCGTCTCTGTTGTCCTCTGTCTCTGTCCCCTGTCTTGTCTCTGTCTCGTCTCTGTCTATGTCTCTGGGCTCTGTCTCTATTCCATCTCTGTCTCGTCCCCTGTTTGTTCTGTTCTGTCCCCCTGTCTCTGTCTTCCCCGTCTCTGTGCGGTCTCGTTCCCCGGGCCCCCGGGCTCCCCCCCGGGCCCCGGTCTCGATCCGGGCCCGGGTTCCCGGGCCCGGTCCCCGGGCCCCGGTTTCCCCCCCCCGGTTTCCCGGGCCCCGGGCTCGGGCTTTTGTCTCTGTCTCTGTCCCCCGTCTCGTCAGGAAACAATTGTCGTTCCAAATGGTAAACCAGTTTACTCAATTTCACCTTTCAACGAGAAAAAGGTGTGCAGTGGGGAGAGAGAGAGAGAAGAAGAGAGAGGAAGAGAGAGGAGAGAAGAGAGGAGAGAGAGAGAGAGAAAAAGAGAGAGAGAGAAGAGAGAGGAGAGAGGGGAGAGGGGAGAGAGAGAGAGAGAGAACTATCATAAACAGACAAACTAAAAACAACGTCCATCACTTAGCAAATCCTAATTAATTACACACACACACACACATACACACACACACACACACAAAACACACACACACACACACACACACACACACACACACACACACCCCACACACACACACACACACACACACAACACAAAACCCCACACACACACACACCACACTCCACTCATACACACACACACACACACACACATAAAACACACACACCTAGCTTCAATATGCTGTAGATCGTCGACTTATCCTGTCGACTGTCGTCACACTTTACATATATGTACTTATAGGTTACACACGATGGATATAATCGTCTGGATATTCCAACATCAATCAATCCAAGCGATCAATTTTTTTTTCTCTCCCTCTCTTCTCTCTCTCTCTCTCTCTCTCTCTCTCTCTCCCCTCTCTCTTCTCTCTCTCCTCTCTCTCTCTCCCCCTCTCTCTCTCTCTCTTCTTCTCTCCTCTCTCTCTCTCTCTCCTCTCTCTTCTCTCTCTCTCTCTCCTCTCTCCCCCTCTCTCACTCCTCTCCTCCTCTCCTCTCTCTCTCCCCTATCGCTCTCTTTTTCTTTCTCCCAAATGCCAGAACATAAAGCCTTTCTAACATCGATGGAACAATAACAGTTTCGAGGAATTCACCAAACATTAAAGGTACACCCTCCATATAACACTGAACTGCAGCAGACACTAAATATAAGAAATAATGGATAAATAAGGGATAAATGGACGATAACTGCAATGAATATATCCACGAAACAATTAGGAACGTAACAATAAAAATAAGAAGTTGATTAATTGATGTAACATAGATTATTGCATTTATTTCTATATGTTTCGTTGATATATTGTACTCAGAAAACCCAACTCATTGCTTTTTAAATTTTTTTTAAAAAGGGTTTGAATCGGGCCAAAAAATATGGTTAAATTATTTTTTTTTTTTGGAGAGGGGAGAGTGAGGAGGAGAGAGAGAAGGAAGGAAAGAGGGGAGAGAGGGGAGAGAGAGAAGAGAGGCGAAGAGAGAGGGGAGAGAGAGAGAGAGAGAGAGGGGGAAGAGAGAGAGAGAAGAGAGAGAAAGAGAGAGAGAGAAGAGAGAGAGAGGGGAAAAGAGAGGGGAAGGGAGAAAAGAGGAGAGAGAGAGAGAGAGAGATTTTCAATACTGATAAAGTTTTATTTATTTTTAAATGCAAATTTTTAAAAATGCTATATTTATATTTGTGCTATCTGTCCCCCTTTCGAAACCAGCCTCCTCTACCAACAGCGGGGGTCCCGGGGGGAGCTAGATAAATTTACCGTAAATTTGCAAAAGGTCAAGCTAAATTGGCGAGGGAGGGGCGCTGTCCCCGGGGCACTATCTGGGTCCCGGGGAGAGAGCAGGGCTGGGCCCCCATAAGGACAAAGCCCTGGACCATCTGGACTGGGAAGCCCCCTTGACTGGAGATTTTGAGGGCCCCAAAACACTGCCCCCACCCTAACCTTTCCTTTCTCTCCAGCAGCAGTATATCCCCCGCCCAAGTATCTCACCGGCCCGGACCCGCCTGGGTTTTGGGTCCCCATGCAGGGTTGGGTGCCCAGGCCCAAACGGGAGCCCGGATGAGGGACAAAACGGGCACCCGACACAAACCAAAAAAAGGTATACATCGGGAGGGGTGCATTCGGAAAGACAGATACCTGCAAATGGGCGAGATTCCCACCCAAAGAAAGGGCCTGAGGCCAAAAAATTTTTGGCCCCGGAGTTTTGGGAAAAAAAGACCTGGGGGAGTGTGGTCAAGGAGCCGCAGGGGATGATCACCGTGACGCTGCCCCTCTCTCACCAGGGCATGAACCCGGGTCAACCAAAAACGAGCAGTGAGGAAAGGACTCTCTCCTCGCTGATTTTTTTTTTTTTTCACAAAAAAAACTGATTGATGACCCGGGAAGATCTCCACCCCAAACCCGCCTCAGGAAAATGACCGCACTGTCACCCCTGTTTGGTGACGTCAGAGCAGGTTGAAACGGCTAATAGTGCGGGGATGTGTTTTTAAAACCACCGGGCCTGGATGAAGTCAACCCACGGCTCCTCAAACACTGCGCCATGGAGCTGTCAAGACCTCTTTCCACTGTCTTCAAGTCATGCCTAAGGGAAAACAAGTGGCCCTCAATATGAAAGGAGGCGCGTGTGGTTCCTGTCCACAAGAAAATCTCGAGGTCAGAGCCCAGCAATTACAGGCCCATCTCCTTACTCTCTGTGGTGGGCAAGTTGCTGGAGCAAATAGTGGCTGCAGTAATATGTCAACACCTGAGTGAGAACAATCTCCTCTCAAACAGACAGTTTGGCTTCAGGCCCGGCCGCTCCACAACACACCTCTTCATGCTTCTCTCCAGAGACTGGCAGGATGCCCTAGATGAACGCCTGGATACACTTGTGGTGGCCCTGGATATTGCTGGAGCCTTTGATAGGGTCTGGCACACGGAGCTTATTGAAAAGCTTCGCGCCAAAGGTATCCAGGGTGACCTACTACTGCTGCTCAGGGATTACCTCCAGGGAAAGACCCTTCAATCAATCAATCATTGGGGGCATACGCCGGGGGGCGCGTCGCCTCGCCCACCCTACGACGCCACTCCCGGGGGTCACCACGCGTGAGCTCCCATGCAGGCTCCTTTCCCATACCAAGCAGCTCTCGACAAGAAACATCAACTTGCCCCAGCCACGAGCCTTGTGGGCGCCCCCTTGGCCTCCTCCACGCCGGATTGTCTCCTACAGATACAACCCGATGGGAAGGATCGGTTTCAGGGTAGCGTGCCACATGCCCATATAGCCGAAGTTGGCGCTGACGGACTATGCAGGTAATAGGCCTCGATTCAGTCTCATGGTGCAATCGCTGATTTGACACGTAATCATCCCAGCGATACCCCATCATTCTGCGAAGAAACTTATTACCAAAGGTATTGATTCGTCTCTGCAAGTCACTATTTAGTGTCCATGTCTCACAACCATAGAGTAAGACAGGGATCACAAGCGACTTGAAGATCCGGATCTTTGTCCTCCTGCACAGGTACCGACAACGCCAATACTCCCGCTGAGCGAGTCCAAAACACCGGGGGCTATGCAAATCCGCCGAAAGACTTCTTGACGGACCCGCCGCTTTATGGACTGCGCTCCCAAAGGTAGTAAAATTTTTCCGAGATCTAAATTTTTCTCGCCACACGCATGAACAAAATGTACTGCTTCATCTAGTAAGTCCCCAAATACCGGGACCTTTGGGTCTTGACCCAGGAGACTTCTAGTCCCAAAGGCTTTCCCTCCTCGTGCGCGCCTCGAAGCCTCCCGGGACCTCCGCGACTCGCAAAGATTACTAAAATCATCGGAAAAAACAAATCATGTCTTGGTTTGCGACGGAGCTCCCAATCATTTGATCTAAAAAATTGCCCAAATCCCAGCCCCATACAAGCGTTGAAAAGTGAGGGGGGCAAGGACGCACCCTTGCCTCACCCCCTGTATTCCGGGAAAATAAGCGGGATAACCCCTGCCCCACACTTCACACACTCTCATCCCAGATACGACAGTTATCAACCAATAGTCCTTGCAGGATCCCCGAATTCGCAAAAGATCCCAGGACTCACGATGCCTGGTAAAACCCCTTTTTGAATAAACATAGGCTGAAAGGGCACCCCCTGTCAAAACTCCTCGGCGTTCCCCCAGGCACGAAGCGCTGGAACGTCCGTTTTTGACCTTACCATGACTGCGAATTCGTGTCAGCATAGATGGGCAAGCCCTTCCCGGGTACGCTGAGCTGTAATCCGGGGGTAATTTTTGCAGTCCTGACGGTCCCCTTTCCCTTTCCAGTAGGGAAGACCAGCCCCCTTTTCCAGTCGAGGAATGGTACCTGACTGCCAAACGGCAGTCAGGACAGCATGCACCCCGCAGATCATGGCCTCACCCCCAGCTTTGAGGGGCTCCGCACTGATATTTCAAAAACCGCTGCCCCTTTCCCCCCTTCAACCTTTGCTACAGCCTCTCTGACTTTGTTTAAGAAGGGGGCGGGTTTCGTCATGGAGGGTCGCATCCACTGCCCGTAACCCATGGTGTGAAGCTGCTCAGTTTTTGGGGGGTAAACCGGAAAAACTAAAGTACTCGCCCACGAGCCATCTGCCCATCCTGTCAGACACAAGGGCCCATCTGCTGTTCGAATACACTCGCCCCGGGAAGGGGACTTTGGGAAAGGGCTTTTTCAGGGCCGGTAGGCGGGTCGAGGTCTTAGCGTTCAAAAGACCCTCGACAAACCTCAGCGGACTCCTGACAAAATCTCCTTGTCTCTCCCCAGGAGGGTTTTTAGTCCGCGGGGACAGGCCCCCGGTGCTGGTCCCGGGTTCCCACAGCCGGCACGCACTCTCCTCGATTTTTCCAGCGTCTCCGTCGAGACAAAACCACGCCTTGACCTCGGGCGCTCCCCTCACCCTTTGGGAGCCTGTAATTTTTTACTTTAAGGTATCCCCGTTCACAGGGCCCCGAGAGCACCACATATCAAACCGTTTGAGACTGCCACCGCATACTCAGAGCACATGTCAAAGTCCCTTTAGTTTCTCAAAATGAAGCACGGGATGGTTACCCTTGAGATTCTTCTGGACTTGACATGAAACTTAATGTAGCAATACAATCGTGACTTTTCCCAAAAAATCAGCATCCGGTAAACCCTGCAGTTCTGGAGGATCCTCCAAAGAGACTAACGAGGGTGTGGTCGATCTCCTACTACCCTCCCGGCATTACTAACCATGTCCACGGTGCAGCTCTGGTCTCTGATACCCAAAAACCTGCAATTTTCAACCTTCTGGACCTTGCAAAATTCAGAGCAAAAACTTTTGGTGTTTTTTGGGGACCGGAGCCATGGAGACCAAAACACAAATCGTAGCCATCTCCACATTTCCAGGTAGCATTGAAATGCCCAAAAAATGAGTGTGTCCCTTCGGTGTTGATCAAAGGGCAGTCATCACGGCCTTTTCCCCCAAAACTCATTCCACGGGTTCCGTGCAGGGCCCTCCTTGGACGTATACATCGATACCTCCTCCGGCAGCTACCACAGTGGCAGCATATGCTACGACTGCCCCTTTCCGTCTTACTGCCGCCCCACAGCCCCCCGCCGCAGTGAGCTGAAAAGCGCTCAGACTGGTGGGGGATGGGGGGAAATCGTGGAAAATCACTTTTCTTCGGGAAGACACAAGCGATGGGCTCTCACGGTCCCCCAAAAATGCCTCTCAAACCTCTCAGGACATTTGGGTTTTTTAGGGAAGACGTGCGTCAAACATTTAGATTATGGGGGGTCTGTGGGCCGTGGCCCCCGCTTCGATTACCCTTCTGCTGCGTCCCCAGGTCTCTCTGCGCGTGTCTGTCCTTTTGGGGTGGGGGAAGCCCCGCTCACGAGGCATCCTCACATTGTACAAGGCTCAATACGGCCCTGTATGGTATGGGCCGTTCATTGGGTGTCGATGCAGCCACCCACTTGCAAACGGATGCAGTACAGCGACGTGCCCTTCGACGGGGGGATAGAGGGGGGACCCATTCGTCCTCCTGGGGGACATCGCTGAGCCCGCCGGGGCGTGTCAGCGCTGGTGGTGTTTCACAAAGCTCAGGTGCAAGGGTCCCTCACCTCAACTCGTTCGGCTTTTCCCCCAGAGCTTTTCTGTGGCAAGGAAAACCCTTGGTGGTCTTGTAAAAGGGCCCATCAACTCCCCACCAGCGCATAAAGCCAGGACATGCGGCTGTGGGCGTTCCTCAGCCACCCGCGACCAAAACCGCCCCCCAAAAGTNGACAAAAAGCTTCGGCCAAAGGTATCCAGGGTGACCTACTACTGCTGCTCAGGGATTACCTCCGGGGAAAAGACCCTTCAATAAATCAATCATTGGGGGCATACGCCGGGGGCCCCGTCGCCTCGCCCACCCTACGACGCCACTCCCGGGGTCACCACGCGTGAGCTCCCATGCAGGCTCCTTTCCCCATACCAAGCAGCTCTCGACAAGAAACATCAACTTGCCCCAGCCACGAGCCTTGTGGGCGCCCCCTTGGCCTCCTCCACGCCGGATTGTCTCCTACAGATACAACCCGATGGGAAGGATCGGTTTCAGGGTAGCGTGCCACATGCCATATAGCCGAAGTTGGCGCTGACGGACTATGCAGTAATAGGCCTCGATCAGTCTCATGGTGCAATCGCTGATTTGACACGTAATCATCCCAGCGATACCCCATCATCTGCGAAGAAACTTATTACCAAAGGTATTGATTCGTCTCTGCAAGTCACTATTTAGTGTCCATGTCTCACAACCATAGAGTAAGACAGGGATCACAAGCGACTTGAAGATCCGGATCTTTGTCCTCACTGCACAGGTACCGACAACGCCAAATACTCCCGCTGAGCGAGTCCATAACACCGTGGGCTATGCCAATCCGCACGTAAGACTTCTTGACGTGACCCGCCGTCATTATGGACTGCGCTACCAAGGTATGTAAAACTTTCCGAGATCTCAATGTTCTCGCCACACGCATGAACAGACTGTACTGCTTCATCTAGTAAGTCTCCAAATACCTGGACCTTGGTCTTGAGCCAGGAGACTTCTAGTCCCAAAGGCTTTGCCTCCTCGTGCAGCGCCTCGAGAGCCATCACCAGGACCTCCGCGACTCAGCAAAGATTACTGCATCATCGGCAAAAACAAGATCAGTGATCTTGGTGTTGCCGACGGATGCTCCACAATCACTTTGATCTACAACCTTGTCCAATACCCAGTCCATACAAGCGTTGAAAAGTGATGGGGCAAGGACGCACCCTTGCCTCACTCCTGTATTCACAGGAAATAAGCTGGATACACCTGCCCACACTTCACAGCACTCTCAGTCCCAGAATACAGGACCAGTTACAAACCAATAGTCCCTTGCAGGAATCCCTCGAATTCGCAGAAGATCCCAGAGTGACTCACGATGCACTGAGTCAAACGCCTTCTTGAAATCAACATAGGCTGCAAGCATCCCCTGTCGAAACTCACATCGGCGTTCCACCAGGACACGAAGCGCTAGGATACGGTCCGTTGTTGACTTACCATGACTGCGAATTCGTGTCAGCAATAGATGGGCAAGCACCTTGCCTGGTACGCTGAGCAGTGTAATAACCGCGGTAATTGTTGCA
>JACEEZ010001390.1:55333-67833 GCA_016584305.1 Chionoecetes opilio
AACAAGAAAGAATAGAAGGAGAACTGGAAAGAGAAAGAGAGAACAGACGGTTAGAACTAGAAAGAAAGGCTTGACGATTAGAAAGAGAGAGAGAGGACAGACGGTTTGAAAGAGAAGGAGAGGACAAATTATTAGAACTAGAAAGACAAAGGGAACATGACATGCACCAGGGTACTTCTTCTAATGACAAGGATTCAACTGAATCTATCAAATTAGCTGAAATGTCTTCATTAGTCCCTGCCTTCTGTGAATTGGATCATGAGTCATATTTTATAATGTTTGAAAGAACAGCTTCACACCTTAAATGGCCCAAGAAACATTGGACTTCGCTCTTACAGACTAAATTGACAGGAAAAGTACCACAAGTCTATACTAACTTGGTAGACATTAGTGACTATGACACAGTAGGAGATAACATTTTGGCATCTTATTCCATTACCACAGAAGGTTACAGGCAAGCATTCCGGAACATCACTAAGCCAAGTAATGTCACTTATTCTGAGTTTGCCTCAGATAAAAGCAGAGCTTTACAAAGATGGCTTAAATCGGCTTCAGTTGACAACTTTGATGATTTCCAAAACTTGATAGCATTAGAAGAATTTATGAGGAAAGATCCACACCCAGTTATGTTGTATTTACAAGATAAACAAGAGAAAAATCTCTTAAAAGCTGCTCAGTTGGCAGATCATTATTCCTAAGTCCATCGTGCCTTTACAAGGGAAAAGAAAGCCTTCACAGGAGAGAAGAAAATATTGCAAACCAATGTACAGTCTTCTGCACGTCCCAATTTTGCATATCAGGATAGAGCTTTTGGACAGAGTAAACCTTTTTGTTGTCACTTTTGCAAGAAAGAGGGAAAGGGAATACTATCAAGTATTGTAGGGATCCTAGATGTAAATTATCAGTTCATTACAAGGGTCCTGAATTTACAAAACCTGTTGCATCAATGAATTATCAAAATAACTTTGCTCAATGTGAACCCTCAATAGATCCTTTCAAGCATTTTCGATCAGAAACAACTGTTTCACTTGGGAAGGATTCACTATAACATCCTGTGCACATAGTAAGAGACACAGCTTCAGCTCAAACTCTGTTAGTCCAAAAGGGTTTGCCTGGCGTTCACCAGAAGTACACTGGTGAGAAAGATATTAAGATAAAGATATTAAGATAAAGATATTATTGTGGTTATCCTTCAATCAATATCTGGTACTGTATAAATATAACTAGCTGAAATAAAACTAAACTGTACACTTCTCCAAGGCACAGTGGTAGTGGAAGTAACTGAATCAAAATTACCTATTCCCAAGGCAACACTCCTTCTGGGAAATGACTTGGCCGGTGAGTTGGTGGGACCTAGATAAAAAATTAAGGATACACCCTTGCCTGATTCTGCTTATAAAACAAATTATTATTTTCCTGAACTGTTTCCCTCTTGTGCTCCTACCAGATCCCAAGCTAAGACAAATGTTAATAACACTCCCCTTGATTCTTCTCTACATCAAACTGTTTTTGACCTAACATCTCAAGTTATGAGTAAAGAAAAACTAATTGAGGCTCAAAAGAATGACCCCACCTTGTTAAATCATCACATTAAAGCCATACTTAAAGAAGAGATTGTTGATTCTCCTTCTTTCTATTACCAGGATGATTTACTGATACGATTCTATAGACCTCCCACAGTATCTGTACAAGACACCTTGAGCGAACACCATCAATTTGTACTTCCTATATCCATTAGGAAATCCGTTATGGAGATTGCTCATGAAAGTTTTGGTGGACACCTCGGCATTCGGAAAATTCATGGTAAAATTCTTAATGAATTCTTTTGGCCAGGCTTAAAGAAAGATATCACAAAATTTGTAAACTCATGTCACACATGTCAAGTAATGGAAATTCCAAATATAAAGATTCCTCCATATCCATTACAACCAATTCCAGATCCTTCAGAACCCTTTCAAAAGAAAATTGTAGACTGTGTAGGACCCTTGCCTAGGACTAGGAAAGGAAATAAATATATACCCCAGTAATATAAATATAAAATAAACAGTAATGTGCCCCACTACCATATATCCAGAAGCTTTCTCTCTTATAAATATTTCTTCAAAAAATATTGCTAACCATCTCACACGCATGTTTACCAGGTATGTTATGCCTTAACCCGTAAACTGCGGATACCTGTTTGACAATATCTCTGTATACGCGGGACTTTTGCCAGAATTCTTATTGTCGCTAAACAAACTTAAATGTGTATCAATGTATTCGCCATATATTTGTGCAACCGCTAAAAATATATTTTTTTGCTAAAGTCTTGTGGTTATTCTATGATTGTACTTGCAAGATGAAGAGCGTTGAGGTTTATGGAATCCATGGTACAGCTCGTTCACAGAAAACAGGCCGCAAGGGTCTTCCTCTCTAATCTCTCTGCCCGCGATAGGGAGAGGCCTGTCAGCACCTTCACCATCCATGCTGGTCACTGGGTCACTGAGCCTATGTGTGACCCCTGGGTTATTCTCAGGTAAAGTAGAGTTGCCAGATTTCACCGGCCGAAAAATTTGCCCACCTTTTTTAATTTGGCGGCCGCCCAATTGGGCATATTCGCGTTTTCTTACTGAGTGACCAAATGGGCATAGCCGCGCTTTACTGGTTAAGAGGTGCAAAGTGACCGATGCACCAACTTCACCAGCAATCTCTTCTCCAGTGTGCTTGCAAAATTGGGTATCAAACAAACTCTGTCCACTGCTTATCATCCCGAGTCACAAGGAGCCTTGGAGCGATGGCACCAAACATTCAAGTCCATGCTACGTAAATATTGCTGTGAAAGTCGGGAATGTTGGGATGAAGGTCTGCCATTTATGCTTTTTGCCATACGAGAAGCCCCTTAGGACTCTTTAAGCTTTTCTCCTTTTGAAATGCTATATGGCAGGAAAGTTAGAGGACCATTAAGACTTGTAAAAGAAAAATGGTTAAGTCCTCAGTCTGACCAATCTATTTATGTTGCTGAGTACTTAAATAATGTTAAAGCCACCCTGAGTACAGTACGTGAAATTGCCAGAGTAAATTTTTCCAAGGCGCAAAGTAACATGAAAACTCAGTATGACAAACATGCTCAAAGCAGATAATTCAACCCTGGTGACAAAGTTCTTGCTTTCATTCCCATTCCTGGCTCTCCATTATCAGTTAAATACCATGGACCCTATGTTGTAAAGAAAAAACTCAACAAAGTAAATTACAACATAACCACTCCTGACCGAAAGAAGTCTACTCAATACATTCATGTAAATTTACTAAAACCGTATTTAACTAGGGACTGTGCAGATGACTTGCCGAGTAAGAGACTTGTCTTGTAATGTGGTTAATTCAAATGTTTTAATTAAATTTGAGAATGTTGATGACAACTGTGAATCTTCTCCTATTATCACTCCCTGGACTGGGAAGAAGAACTCTGAAATTATTCCCATGTTACATCAGTGCCTCGAACATCTAACTTCCACTCAAATTCTAGACGTAATCAACAACATTCTCAAATATAGAGATGTATTTTCTGATTCTTCTGGTGTATGTAATGTACTAGAAAATGATGTTGAATTGTTGACAAACACTCTACCCATCCGTCAGGCCCCTTACCGTCTATACCCAGCTAAAAAGCTCCAGATGAGGGAAGAAGTGGACTACCACCTCAGGAACGGTAGCTGTACCAAGCAACTCACCGTGGGCTTCTCCTTGTTTGTTGGTGCCTAAGGAGGGTGGTCAACTTCGCCTGTGTACTGATTGTCGTAAAGTAAACCTTGTGACGATTCCTGACTCTTACCCATTACCCCGAATAGATGATCTTATAGATTCAGTGGGGAAAGCAGAATTTGTCACAAAAATTGACCTTTTGAAAGGTTATTTCAAATTAAACTAACAAAGAGAGCTAAGTTAATCTCTGCCTTTGTCACTCCTTTTGGGTTATATTACTACCTAGTCTTGCCTTTTGGGATGCGTAACAGTCCATCCATTTTTCAAAGGGTCATGAATTTCACCCTCCAAGATTTACACGGAGTGTATATTTACTTGGATGACATTTTGTTAATATCACATACCTGGCCCCAGCATTTGAAGACTGATATCGGTATTGGAGAGGTTGAAGGACGCCCACCTGACTATCAACCTGGCTAAGACTACCTTCTGCAGCGCTACGGTTACCTACTTAGGACATGTTGTGGACATGGGGAGGCGGTAGCGGAGTGGTTAGCGTCTCCGACTGGCGTTCTCGGTGACCCGAGTTCGATCCCCGAAGAAAACCAAAACTGTTCTGCACCGTCGAGTGGCCTAAGAACACCCACATGCCCTGCCCATCAACTCTACCTTCGAGTGCGAGTGCATCGGAGGACACGGAGGGGCGGCATGAGCCTCACAGGCGTCACTATAAGAATCCTGCATGCGCCACCACGGGCGAGGACCAACCATCAGAGCCCTCAAGTGAACCTCCAGAGCCTACCATCCGAACCCTGGGTCACCACTGCCTACAGGCACTATAGGCACAAATGTAAAAAAAAAAAAATGATAATAAATTTCTGGGACAAGGACAAGCTAAGCTGAAGTCAGCCAACATTGACGCCATTCTCAACTTTCCAATCCCTACCACCAGGAAGGAGCTGATGCGGTATCTGGGCATGGCGGGATTCTACAGGCGATACTGCCCCAACTTCGCTGCAGTCGCTACTCCTCTTACTCGCCTCACCAGCAAGAAGAAGCCGTTTGAATGGACCTTGACCTGCCAAGACTCTTTCCAACAACTGAAAATGTTCCTGGCAAGTGACCCCGTTCTACAGTCTCCAGACGTCACCCGTCCCTTCACACTCCACACCGATGCCAGTGACTACGCTACGGGAGCCATTCTCTCACAAACCCCTGACCAAGATGTTCTTCATCCAGTAGCCTATCACTCCATTAAGCTCAATAAACACCAAGCTGCATACAGCACCATTGAGAAGGAGCCGTTAGGAATCATCACATCCCTCAAAAAGTTTGACTGTTACGTTTTTGGGGGTTCTCATCCTTTGACCATCTACACCAAGGGTTCCCAAATTCTTCAGCTCATCGATCCCTTAATAAAGTTTCAAAATTTTCATCGATCCCCACACATTTAAATGAAAATAGTATATGTTATGAAAAAAAGCGTAATACATACATGTTATGATTAAATGAAAATGGGGAATTATAGTAGTACTTATATGTAGTAGTAGTAGTAGTAGTAGTAGTAGTAGTAGTAGTAGTAGTAGTAGTTGTAGTAGTAGCGTGCTGAGAATGTACTGGACTACAGGCTGTCCACTCATCAACGAGAGGTGGGAATACGCTCGCTCGCTCAGTACGGGAAGCGGACCGGAATATTTCACGTACGGTACGATCTTGGGACAGAGGAGGGGTGAGAGAGGGGTGTGTGTGTGGAGGGTGCCTGGGGAGGGGTACAGATCCGACGTGACGTCACAGATTAGCACCAAGCCAAGTCAAAGCCGTTTATATGTCAGAGTGACACAGAGGCGGCTTTGGTACCACTCGCATAACAGTTGCTGGCAGCTGTTGCGTGCTGAAACTTTCCTCATCTAGCCATTCATCGATTCCCTAGCCATTTATTGACCCCCTTTCGACCCTCTGGCAATACATAGACCCCTTGGATGGTCCCATCGACCCCTGGGGGTCGATATCGACCACTTTGGGAACCCCTGATCTACACAGACCACAATCCTCTCACCTTCCTCGACAAGAAAAAATTATCCAATCAACGCATGCTATGATTGTCCCTATTCCTTCAACCATACGCCATCACAGTCAAGCATATCCGTGGGCAAGACAACATCATCGCGGATGCTCTCTCCAGAGTTCACCCTGAAGCTACAGGCTAAAGGTTGACCTGTCTATGTTTAGGATTAAGATAATCTTTTTTTTCTTTGCCAAAACTTCTTGGAAGTTTTAGCTTGTGGGGTGGAGATGTGATATTATCCTACATTTACACTATTCTATGTTGGGTTATTTTGGTTATGGTTCATTATATATGTTTTATGTTTAACTATTATTATTTATTGGAATGTAACTAGCCAGCTATTTGGATGGTTCAACGGTCCAGCGTCCCCTCCCCCCTCCTTCTCGGAGCTCCACTTAAGGCTCGCATTTCTGAGCTTCGACCCCTCGTTCCGGAAAACACCGGGCCACGATCTTCATAACGAAGCCACCGGGCTTCATTTCAGAGTTATATTAGTAACCCGATGTCCAAACAAAAGTTAGTCTCATCTCACCATTCGGCCTGTAAAGTGTTCTCTCTCCCAGGAGTTGAGGGATTTCTTTTAGGATTACTCCATGGATTATTTGTACGCACGTTGGACTAAACTCTGCTTGATCTGGTGACTATGTTTATGTATATGTAACTAAGAACATTACTTTAAGTTTGTTTTTGTTATTATTTAGAGTTTAGTTCTTTAAGTTAGTAATAAGTCAATATTAAACTACATTAAATCTTAAATTTGTTTATGTAAATTCCTTTTAAGTAATTACTCACTAAATGTGAGATTGTGAGTACCTAGTTTCACCCTAGACTTCATATAACGTAAATTTATAATATACAAAACCTCACACACGAAATGAAACATCCTAGGGTACCTAATGGATTTTTTTATTTATTTTTTATTTTTTTGTATTCTCATACTTAACTTTTTTATCTCAAAGGACTGGCCTAGAGCAAAACAAATGAACAAAAAACCAATTTGTTGCTAGGTCCTATAAAGATAATAGTAAAAAATATATTATTAGCCATAAAACTAATGATCTATCACAATAAAATCCCACATCTATATTATATACTAATTAATGGAGACAGAGACAGAGACAGAGACAGAGACATTCTCTAGAGACAGAGACAGTCCCTAGAGACAAAGACAGTCTCTAGAGACAGAGACAGTCTCTAGAGACAGAGACAGTCTCTAGAGACAGAGACAGTCTCTAGAGACAAAGACAGTCTCTAGAGACAGAGAGAGTCTCTAGAGACAGAGACAGTCTCTAGAGACAGAGACAGTCTCTAGAGACAGAGACAGTCTCTAGAGACAGAGACAGTCTCTAGAGACAGAGACAGTCTCTAGAGACAGAGACAGTCACTAGAGACAGAGACAGTCTCTAGAGATAGAGACAGTCTCTAGAGACAGAGGCAGTCTCTAGAGACAGAGACAGCCTCTAGCGACAGAGACAGCCTCTAGAGACAGAGACAGTCTCTAGAGACAGAGACAGAGACAGTCTCTAGAGACAGAGACAGAGACAGTCTCTAGAGACAGAGACAGAGACAGTCTCTAGAGACAGAGACAGAGACAGAGACAGTCTCTAGAGACAGAGACAGAGACAGTCTCTAGAAACAGAGACAGAGACAGTCTCTAGAGACAGAGACAAAGACAGTCTCTAGAGACAGAGACAGAGACAGTCTCTAGAGACAGAGACAGAGACAGTCTCTAGAGACAGAGACAGAGACAGTTTCTAGAGACATAGACAGTCTCTAGAGGCAGAGACAGAGACAGTCTCCAGAGACAGTCTCTAGAGACAGAGACAGTCTCTAGAGACAGAGACAGTCTCTAGAGACAGAGACAGAGACAGAGACAGAGCCAGAGACATAGACAGAGACAGTCTCTAGAGACAGAGACAGAGACATTCTCTAAGACAGAGACAGAGACAGTCTCTAGAGGCAGAGACAGAGACAGTCTCTAGAGGCAGAGACAGAGACAGTCTCTAGAGACAGAGACAGAGGCAGTCTCCAGAGACAGTCTCTAGAGACAAAGACAGAGACAGAGACAGTCTCTAGAGACAGAGACAGTCTCTAGAGACAGAGACAGTCTCTAGAGACAGAGACAGTCTCCAGAGACAGTCTCTAGAGACAGAGACAGCGACAGTCTCCAGAGACAGTCTCTAGAGACAGAGACAGTCTCTAGAGACAGAGACAGTCTCTAGAGACAGAGACAGTCTCTAGAAACAGATATAGTCTCTAGAGACAGAGACAGTCTCTAGAGACAGAGACAGTCTCCAGAGACAGAGACAGTCTCTAGAGACAGAGTCAGAGACAGTCTCTAGAGACAGAGACAGAGACAGTCTCTAGAGACAGAGACAGAGACAGTCTCTAGAGACAGAGACAGAGACAGTCTCTTGAGACAGAGACAGGACAGTCTCTAGAGACAGAGACAGAGACAATCTCTAGAGACAGAGACAGAGACAGAGACAGTCTCTAGAAACAGAGACAGAGACAGTCTCTAGAGACAGAGACAGAGACAGTCTCTAGAGACAGGGACAGAGACAGTCTCTAGATACAGAGACAGAGACAGTCTCTAGAGACAGAGACAGATATTAGATTAGATTAGATTAAATATTTTATTGACCACACCAATACAAAGAAAATTCACATACAACATATCCTATGGTCCAACAAAAGAATACATAATTATGATGAATAACTAAATTATAAATCTTCATTCAACCTAAAGATTTACGCATATATCCGTAATATTTTGTATATAGCTGTACACACATCATCATCGGTCATTGTTTTTGAGAATAAATCATAGACACTTTTGATACAATAAACGTTGCGAACAACACTAGATAAGGGACACTCAGCCATGACATGTTCTTCGGTCTGTATCTTGCCGCAGGGACACAGCCTCTCATCCACCGGGAGACGGCCACGTCCCCTCCTATTCCACCTGCCTGCCTCTATAGCTAAAGAGTGAGCTGACACACGGAAGCGTGTATAAGCTATTCTATATAATTCACTGATGTTATGCTTTTCAATATACAAAGATCGCACCGTTAAGCTGGGATTCATGACATTTAAGTAGGTTATTCTTCTTGACGATGCAGAATGCATGATGTTCTTTTTAAGTGTATCCGTTGCTACTGCACAGTCATCAATATTATTGTTTATAAGATCTGACACATAAGTCTTGGTATTATATCTCGTGTCCAGTACGATTCGTAAAGCAAATCCTAAGGGGTCATCATCCATCCTAGATCGCTTCGCGTACATATTCGCAAAAAACTTTCTTTGTCTACTTTTAACAAGAGCTTGTATAGGTGAACACCCTGACTCGATGTAATAAAGATCATTACAAGTCGAACCTCAGACTCCCAGCATCTGTTTAAGTGACCAGTTATATAGTTTAACTATTGGTTTCAAATCTGCATTCAGCCACGACTCACATCCATACAAGACAGCAGATAATACTACAGCATCAAACACTCTCTTCTTTACAATGAAGGGCACATAATTATTTTTATGCAAAATGGAAACAACCTTATTAAAGTGAGCCATCTTATCCTGAGCGTGAGCCTTGACCACCGACGACGCAGAGCCGTCTGCTGTGAAGGGTGAGCCGAGGTAAGTGTAGCGTTGACAGTGATTCACAACCAGTCCATCAACAATCATAGGAAGCCTGTCAGCATCCGAACCACAGATAACCATGAAATTAGTCTTAGTCTTATTCACTTTCATGCCATAATTCTTACAAAACTGACATAGCAATGACAACTTCCTTATCATGTTTGCCCTACTCATCGATAACAATACCGTATCGTCCATAAGGATCAACAAGTGTAACCATGACAAAAAACCATCTGAATCACAATTTTCCTTTACAATTTTAATTAGATCATTAACGTAGATGATAAACAGTAAACAAGAAGTAGGAGAACCTTGTCTTACTCCTATAGTTGTGGCAATCAATGCTGTTCCTAATATGCTGTTAGTAACATTATACATGGCAACTATTGCCCCCAACATTACTGCCCCGCAACCTAACCTCTTCAAAACAGTGAAAAGCACGCTTTTGGGTACAAGGTCATACGTCTGCGAGAAGTCTACAAATGTTATATAAAGCATTATTTTCTTTTTCTTAGCTAGGTCTGTTAGTAGACGTAAGGTGACAATATGTTCTACGCAGCCGCGACGCTTCTGCGCTCCCGCCTGCTCTCGAAAAGGCTTGAACCACTGGTTCAGTCTCGCGCACAATATCAGATCATAGAGTTTTGCGATCGAGTTCATGATACTTATTCCCCTGTTATTTCTTGGGTCTCTACGATTTCCTTTCTTAAAAATCGTCACCAATTTAGCATTAGTCCACGAAACTGGATAAGAGGCAGAAGTAAATACCATGTTAAATAAACCTGTGATTAAGAATATCCATTGTGCTGGGAGGCTTCGAAATATACCAGGAGGAACCCCGTCAGGGCCACAGGCTTTATTCAGCTTCATACTCTTAATCTGGGTGTTCACTTCATCATGAAATATGGGGTCGTCCAGGATAGGTATACTAACATTCGTGGAGAAAACAAATGACCTATGCAGATAATCATCAACATGTGAACTATTAGCATAAAACTCCCTAAATTCCGGGTCAGATGGAGACATTTCATCACGTACACTATCTTGCATCATTCCTTTCCAATGTATCGCCTTCCAGACCCGTGAGTTATCTTTTTCCTGCAGAAGCCTTTCCCATCTACCAACTCCAGTATCGCCCCATACAGACTCACTCCTCATTCTGGCATTATCCGTACACAAACGAGCACATGTATACAATGTATCAGACACATCATGAGCAGATACATCAACATCAGCATTACCATCTGATGGTGGGTTATTAGACATAACATTAACAAATGCATCAATTTCCATATTTACAAAATTACAGGTCTACATGTATTAACCATGGCAGCTCGAGCCAACTGACCCTGGAGTGAGGCGTGGTCACCTAGGTGACTAGCACGAGCAGGCAAAGAGTCGAGGGTATGGTTTGGTTACATCACATCTAAAGATATCGGAGCGTGATCTGATGATAGCCAGTCTGTTTGATACACATCAAGTTTTTCTACATACTCGACTAGCTGGTGCGATACAATGGCGGCATCCAGCTCAGACAGCCACTGCTCTTCTTTCTTGAATGTTTTCTTACTAGGAAAATTCTTAATCCTTGTTTGTAAATTATTAAGCACAAGCAATGCGTTGCCTAAACATAAAGATAACAGAACGTGCGCGTTGTCATTCGGCGATGGTACGTCATCAGGAATGTGGGGATACGTATAGGAATCACTATTAGGCATTTCGCTAGCCAACGGCAGGTCGCGCACACCCCTACCAAACCTGGCGTTAAAGTTACTGTCTCTAGAGACAGTCTCTAGAGACAGTCTCTAGAGACAGAGACAGAGACAGTCTCTAGAGACAGAGACAGAGACAGTCTCTAGAGACAGAGACAGAGACAGTCTCTTGAGACAGAGACAGAGACAGTCTCTAGAGACAGACACAGAGACAGACACAGAGACAGTCTCTAGAGACAGAGACAGAGACAGTCTCTAGAGACAACGACAGAGACAGTTTCCAGAGACAGTCTCCAGAGACAGTCTCTAGAGACAGAGACAGAGACAGTCTCTAGAGACAGAGACAGTCTCTAGAGACAGAGACAGTCTCTAGCGACAGACACAGAGACAGTCTCCAGAGACAGTCTCTAGAGACAGAGACAGAGACAGTATCTAGAGACAGAGACAGAGACAGTCTCTAGATACAGAGACAGATACAGAGACAGAGACAGAGACAGAAACAGAGACAGAGACAGTCTCTAGAGACAGCGACAGAGACAGTCTCCAGAGACAGTCTCTAGAGACAGAGACAGAGACAGTCTCTAGAGACAGAGACAGTCTCTAGCGACAGACACAGAGACAGTCTCCAGAGACAATCTCTAGAGACAGAGACAGAGACAGTATCTAGAGACAGAGACAGAGACAGTCTCTAGATACAGAGACAGATACAGAGACATAGACAGAGACAGAGACAGAGACAGAGACAGAGACAGAGACAGTCTCTAGAGACAGAGACAGAGACAGTCTCTAGAGACAGAGACAGAGACAGTCTCTAGAGACATAGGCAGAGACAATCTCCAGAGACAGTCTCTAGAGACAGAGACAGAGACAGAGACAGGGACAGGGACAGAGGCAGAGACAGTCTCTAGAGAGAGAGACAGAGACAGTCTCTAGAGACAGAGACATAGACAGTCTCCAGAGACAGTCTCTAGAGACAGAGACAGAGACAGTCTTTAGAGACAAAGATAGTCACAGTCTCTAGAGACAGAGACAGAGACAGTCACAGTCTCTAGAGACAGAGACAGTCTCTAGAGACAGAGACATTCTCTAGAGACAGAGACAGTCTCTAGAGACAGAGAATGTCTCTATAGACAGAGACAGTCTTTAGAGACAGTCTCTAGAGACAGAGACAGAGACAGTCTCTGGAGACAGAAACAGAGACAGTCTCTAGAGACAGAGACAGAGACAGTCTGTAGAGACAGAGACAGAGACAGTCTCTAGAGACAGAGACAGTCTCTAGAGACAGTCTCTAGAGACAGTCTCTAGAGACAGAGACATTCTTAGAGACAGAGACAGTCTCTAGAGACAGAGACAGGCTCTAGAGACAGAGACAGTCTCTATAGACAGAGACAGTCCTTAGA
>JACEEZ010001390.1:72833-77293 GCA_016584305.1 Chionoecetes opilio
TCTTTGAACTGATTCCAATTTGGCTTGATCTTTTACGAAAAAAGGCGACCAGAATTGAACGGCATATTCTAACTGCGGCCTACAAAGACGTGTATAAGCGTGTCATTACTTGCGGAGTTTTATGTTCAAAGTTGCGTTTAATGAAGCTCAACACCATATTCGCCTTTTTACTGGCAGCTAGGCAATGTGTACTCTGGTTTTAAGATCATTACTGATGATGACACCTAATTCCTTTTCATGTTGTATTTCAGTTAACGAATTATTTTGCATTTGATAGTTATATTTGAGGTTATCGTTGCCTATATGCATTACTTAATATTTATCGGAATTGAATTTTAATAGCCATTGATCACTTCAATCTGATAGCTTGTCGCGATCACGTTGTATGAGTTTGCAGTTTTCTCTAGTATATGCTTTACCGCCTAATTTGATGTCATCAACAAATTTCAAAATTTTAGACACAAGTCCGCAGTCTAGATCATTGATATATATCAGAAAAAGAGTAGGACCCAAGACCGAGCCCTGAGGCACCCCACTAGTAATATCTAACCAATCAGATGCCTCGCCATTTATTACTACCCATTGTTTACGATTTGAAAGCCAATCGCCAATCCATGAACATAACTGCTCTCCTAGGCCATGTGTCCTTAGCTTGGTCAAAAGTCGCTAATGGGGAACTGTATCGAAGGCTTTCTGAAAATCAAGGTATATTACATCCGAGGGACTTTTAGCGTCCCAGTTTGAATAAATGACATTGAAAAAATCGAGTAGGTTCGTTAAGCAGGATCTCTTATTTCGAAATCCATGCTGGGAGTTTAATATTGAGTTATTTTCATCGAGAAAAGACACTATTTTATCCCGCAATATTTTCTCAAATAGCTTCACAATTACAGACGTTAGACTAATTGGACGATAATTATTTGCGAGGCTCTTACTCCCTTTCTTGAATATCGGTCTAACATTTGCAAATTTCCACATACTAGGAACATATTTGTCCATTAGCGATTTATTGAAAATAATCTTTAATGGGAGCGAAAGCTGACTGTGACATTTGCGAAGTAATGTCGTTGAGATTTCGTCCACCCCCACGGATTTTGCTGGGTCAAGTTTCTGCAAATACTTTGATATTTCGTCTACTGTTATCTCTCCTATTACCAATATATCACTTTCGAGTCCCGCAAACATGTTTACTGGTTCTGGTAATGGAGCTTCGTCTTCTTTAATAAAAACCGAATTAAAGTATCCATTTAATACGGACGCCATACTCTTATTATCATTTACTAAGATGTTATTCTTATCTTTCAGTGGCCCAATGCATGTTTTGACGTTTTTCTTACTTCGTACGTATTGAAAGAACCTTTTCGGGTTTGATTTGGATTCCTTTGCAATTTTTTCTTCATACTTCCTCTTTTTAGACTTAATTAATCCTTTGCAACGACGTTTTACGTCATTGTAATCTCTAGAATCGCAGTCCGCATTTGATCACTTGTAAACTTTATACGCTCGGTGCTTACTGCCGATGACTTGTTGACTCTCATTAGTCATCCAACAGGGTCTGTTTATGTTATTCACACGTTTTCTTACCTGAGGAACATATTTTTCAACAACCGATTTGAGTTTATTTGTGAATAAAATACACATGTTTTCGGCGTTATTTACCATTTAGTAGGTCAATCCAATCAACTTCGCTTAGTACCCTTCTGGTCTTTGTGAAATCTGGTTTATTATAGTTGGGAACTAATAACCGATTTTCTGTGATGTCTACGTTGCTATTTATGCCGCATCTGATTAACATGTGATCATTGTTTGCCAAATGTTCACCTATATCGCAATAATCAATCATATCAATGTCGGTAGTGAACACTACATCTAGGATACTATTATCCCATGTAGGTTCACGGACCACCTGATTTAAATATGCTTTGTTTACCATATCAAGCAATTGCATACCTTCTCTATCAGCAGAATTATTACTCCAGTTTATACGCGGTGGGTTAAAATCTCCACATATAACTGTATCGTTATTATTGTTGACAACTGAATTTATCTCGTCATACAGGAGGCAATCGACTTCCGCATTTGATTTAGGAGGACGATATATTGTCCCAATAGTTAGCAGTTTACCGTTAAGCTTAATCTTTGCATAGACTGAGTCGTAATGATCTTAATTTACTTTATCGATTTCGATTGCTTGCAAATTATCTTTAATGTAAAGAATGGCACCTCCACCTGCTTTATGCGTACGACAATTTAGGAATGTCTTGTAGCCTGGAATGGTTATTTCAGATGATAAATGTTTATCTTTTGTGTTTACCACCTCTCAGTGATACTAACGATATCTGGCGTTTCGGAAACAACGTAAGCAAATAATTCATTACGCTTTAAATTCAATCAATTAGGAGAAAGAGAAGGAGAAGGAGGAGGAGGAGGAGGAAGAGGAAGAGTGATGTGAATGAGAAGATGAAAAAACAGATACATACGAAAAGGAGGAGACGATGGAAATGAAGATGGAAGAGGGCAAAGAAGAATAGGATGAGGAGAAGAAGGAAGAAAAAGAGTATGAAAAAGAAAATGTACAAAAAGTAGAATAAGGTACAGTATGTATAAAAATATGTATGAAAAAGTATGAAAAAAACGTAATATTAGAGACATTCTTAATGATGCAAACTATGGAAATAATGATGAAAATGACGATAATAATAACAGTGAGGCAGAATATATCTCATAAAAATACTCTCTCTCTCTCTCTCTCTCTCTCTCTCTCTCTCTCTCTCTCTCTCTCTCTCTCTCTCTCTCTCTCTCTCTCTCTCTCTCTCTCTCTCTCTCTCTCTCTCTCTCTCTCTCTCTCTCTCTCTCTCTCTCTCTCTCTTGCATTTCCCATAAAGTAATAAAAACAAACTCTCACATACTTTTCCCCTCATATTTCCGTCCCCTCATCTCCCTCATCCTGGCCAGACACTCATCACACTCCCTCATCATCACCATTATCATCATCCCCATCATCATCATCATCATCACCATCAACATCATCATCACCATCATCATCACCATCATCATCATCATCATCTTCATCATCACCACCATCATCACCAGCATCATCACCATCATCATCATCATCACCATCATCGCACTTGGTCATCATCATCATCACCTTCATCACCATCATCATCATCATCATCACCATCATTATCATCATCAACACGCTCAGTCATCATCATCACACCCAGTCATCATCATCACACTCTGTCATCATCATCATCATCATCATCAGGAATGTCAGCGTGCCTCTCATTACACAGAAAATTATGAGGTATTTGCTTATTTTTTTATTACGTGATAAGATACGATACTCTGATCCTATCAAGACACTTTGCAAGTACCAACTACAAGGTTATTGACTATACAAAGCGCCACCATGTCAGGACGAACTTGGTGGGCTCGAACCGCTGACCGAATGCGCAGGGACGCTACACACGCGAGCCCGCAGCTCTACCAATCGAGCCACCCTGACGAGTTTTTATTACGTGAAGGAGAGAGAATGGCGAAGAGACGTCAATTATATAAACATGGGAAATAAATATGCTGAGAATGTTTACTTATTTCTTTATATTACCTGAAGGAAAAATTACCGAAGATATTCTTAATAAAAAAATACGCAAATATTTAGGTTTGTTTTAAACGTAAAGGAAAAATACCGCAAGTAATTCTATATAAAATAATTATAAGAATGGTTACTTATTATTCTTATTACGTAAAAGAAAAATAACGAAAACGTGAATTCTATATAAAACAAATATATGAGAATGCTTACAATTTGTATTATTACGTAAAGTAAAAATACCGCAGAAGTTAATTCTACATAAAAACAAGAATGATAAGAATGTTTGCAACATTATTATTAACTGAAGGAAAAATGACCATAAGATGTAAATTCTAAAAAAAAAATATATGAACGATTACTTGTTATTTATATTGCGTAAGGGAAAATTTCCTTAGAAAACGTGAATCCTTTATAAAAAAAGCTAAGACAATGGTTGCTTTTTTATTACGGAAGGCAGAGAGAATGGCTAACAACTGTGAATTCTGGAAACAAATATGATCATTTACATATATCTAATGTATGTATGTCTATGCAAAATGGAAGAAAAAAATGTACATAAGTCAGGTTAAAAAAAAAAAATGTTTCTACTTTTTACATAAAAACCCCAAAATAATGATGATAAATAAATAAATAAATGATTATATAAATTAGTAAATAATATCTAAATAAATGTCTAAAAACATTGAAAAGACAATATGGCTAATTTGATTTTTGCAAGATCTATATTCCTTACCCATACGGTTAATAATTTGGCACATTTGACATATAAATAATCAAAGCAGGTAAGTGTGTGTGTGTGTGTGTGTTTGTGTGTGTGTGTTGTGTGTGTGTGTGTGTGGTTAATTTGTCTTTTGGATGT
>JACEEZ010001391.1:0-10000 GCA_016584305.1 Chionoecetes opilio
ACAGACTCCCAAAAAAAGGTTTTTTTTGAGGGCCATTTTGGTGTTCGTTTCTCTACCTCTTTTCGCTGCATGAACCCCATGTCTTCCCACCCCTTTTTGACCGGGGAGAGGGTAGTTTATACCTACTATATGCTATTAAAAATATATATATAAACAGAGAAACCCAAAACTGACTCCAATTTGTTTTCGAGTGCCCCAAAACTTGTGACCAATTTTTAAATAAGGATTTGAATGTCAACATTTTCCCATTAAAGGGAAAGTGGAAAAATTCAATTTCTTAAGTAGAGTAAAGGGTTATATATTTTTTTTCGATGCTATTATTCTCCACTTCTAAATACCAAGTTTTATTATCATCATTGTATTACAATTAACTATAATTGTTGTTTAGGAACCCGATCTAATAAAGACCTTTTTTTACAAATTAAAATTAAGCTAACCTAAAAACCCCCCTTTTGACTCACTCACTAACCTAGCCTAACCCCTTAATCCCACGTTTTAAATCTCCAACTAAGCCAAATCTGCATTAAAAAAGTGTCCGCCGGTAAGGGAAGAACAGAGACGATGCAGGTCTAAGAGAGAAGAAATGGGGCCCGCTCGTAAACATTTGTCTCTCGCCTCCCATATGAACAAACATTCATTATCTCCAAAAGAAATGATAACCTAACCCCTTTTTGATTCGTTTCACTAACCTACCTAACCTAACCTAACCTTAACCTAACCTAATCCCACGCTTTAACCTTCCCTAACAAAGCAATTCTGTAATTAAATAGTGTCCGCGTAAGGGAAACAGATCGATGCAGTTACAAGAGAAAAAAGAGGAGCAGACGTAAACATTGTCTCGCCTCCTAAAAAACAAAATGTCATTACTCCCAATAATGATTTGCCGAGGGAAAAACCCATGGAGATATTTCTAGATCCAATAAGGTAAACAGAAACCAACTCCCAATTTTTGTACCGTAGATAACACTATATCCCCAGCTGCAATTTCGTCAGCCGCCAAAATTTAAAGAATTATAGATCACTATGATGTGTATGTGCCACGAAGATGATACACAGTAGTTTATAATCATAAACTGATAATCTACCCCTGTTTCAGGTTGTTTTTGTTTTGTTTCAAGTTTACGGTTTAAAATTCCGCAAACTCGTTTTTTTTCGGCGACGACGACGGCGGAAGGACACTCAGAACATACCTTAGTGTTGGTCGCCACTCTGGTGATATTTTTGTAATTTGTTCATTTATACCATAATATGACACAGATGAAGACACAGACTCTCTAGATAGCCCCTTCAAAACCTTCCTGAATTCATGGATGTAGAAATGTAAGTTTTAAACGCCACCACACGTCTGTAAATCGAAAAAAAATTTGGGTCCTGACGACTTTAGTGTTATCTTCGGTAGGGGATTTCGGTCCTAGTGTAAAATAATACCGAAAAAATGCACAACACAAGAAAATTCGTCAAAATCAAAGAACAGCTCGTAGCGGATGTTTACAAAGTGAGGGCCGCGGCGTGACTGACGCCAGTGACGCGCACAGTTGCCGAGTAGTTTGTTCGGCAACCGAGTTATCGTACGGCAACCGGTGAAATTAAATGAGTTTGAAATTATGTTCGTGAACCGATTTATTCGAAAAAGGGGGACGTTCGAAACCCGAGGTTTGAGTGTATATATATATATATAATTATATATATATATATATATATAATTATATATATATATATATATATATTATATATAATATATATATATATATATATATATATATATTATATATATATATTATATTTTATATATATATATTATATAATTATATATATATTATAATATATATATATATATAAATATATATATATATATACATATACATAACATCTGGCTGGTGGCTGGCTGGCTGGGTGGGCTGGCTGGCTGGGTGGCTGGCTGGCTGGCTGGCTGGCTGGCTGGCTGCTGGCTGGCTGGCTGGCTGGCTGGCTGGCTGGCTGGCTGGCTGGCGGCTGGCTGTGGGTGGGTGGCTGGCTGGCTGTCTGGATATGCAAGGTTAGGGTCGGGGCCGGTAGGTGTCTGTCCCGGCTGGTTTAGGGTACCCAATCCGCCCCTGCACTCCAGTAATTCCTCATATTCAGTATCTTATCAAGATATTTTGACACTCTTGTTCATACTTGGTCACACATTGGTGAGTTTTGTCTTTTTCCCCCTCATCTCTTAATTCAACTCCATATACTATAAGGTAGGTAATAATTATTAGATCTCAGTCTGATGTAAACATATTGTAAGGAGACTTAGATAAATTAAATGAGTGGGTAGTCCCCTAGTCCGGTGGGCAGATGAAATTTAATATTTATAACTTGATAAGTGTAGCGTAATGAATGATGGTGAAAAATCCTGGTTATAGGTACACTATACGCAATGTATCACTGAAAAGATCAGAAGGTGAAAAGATCTGGGAGTGCGGGTAAGCCCAGACCTCCGTTTCCCAGGAAAATGTATTAGAGGTTAGATATCGAGCTAATAGGGTGTTAGGATTCATTACCAGGAGTTTCTAAAAGTAGAAGTGCTGAGGTTTTCTAAAGCTACATTTGGCTCTAGTCAGACCTTTCCTAGACTATCGGTACAGTCTCCGTATTACGGATGGAAAATAACCTTTTTAGAATCAGTGCAGAGAAGGATGACAAGAATTATACAGGCGATGAGTAACTTTAGTTATGAGGAGAGATTGAAACTATAGAATTTACACTCCTTGAGAGGCATAGAGTAATGGGCGATCTGATAGAAGTTTTAAGTGGTTAAAGGGATACAATAAAGGAGATGTAGGAAAAGTTCTTACGGTTAGTAATTAGGTAGAACAAGAAGTAATGGATTCAAGCTGGAAAAGCGTAGATTTAAAAAAGAAATAGGGAAAAACTGGCTCACAAATAGGGTGGTAAATGATTGGAATGGACTCAGTATGCAGGTATTAGTGCGCAGTCAATATGGAGCTTTAAGAAGAGGCTAGATAATTCTGGATGGGGATGAAAAGTGGATGTAGGTAGTGTTAAGTAAAAGGAACTACCAAGTGTAGGTCTTTGCGGCCTCTTGTAGCTTCCTTATTTTCTTATGTTTTTATGTTCTCAAAACAAGGCAAACTGTAGTAATCATTCCCACCACCAATATAATACATCCTCCCTTTAAAACTGCTAGACACTCCCTCAAGCTATAACACATGAATCACCCACAATACATTCCATAGGCTAAAAACCACATATATCTCACCGTTACTTAATTTCAAGCTTAAAACACAAGTTTTTCGGGGGAAAACAAATGACTTACCCGAGATTTTGGCCGGCACTTAAGGGTTCGTTGAATATCATGGCTTGACTCTCCTTCCCTCACTCCGGCTCCCTCACCACTGCTGGCTTGACTCAGTATGACTATGCGGCTGTGCGGCAGTGGCTTATGTAGGGTATGGCAGGCAGGGCACGTGCCCCCAGCGCCCCTTAAGGGAGCGCTAAATCTTCCTCGTCAATCAAATTGATTACCTAAATAGTGTTTTAACTATGGCTTCAAAATGCTCCTATACCGTAGAATAATAGAATCGTAGAATTGCGCATATTTCGAACATTTTCTGGGACCCACCAGCAGCAGTCTACCCCCCCCCCCCCACCAACACCACCAGGGGCACAATGCCAGTCCTTGCCCTAGGCGCTATTTTCACTAGATACGCCCCTGGGTGTGCCCCACGTCCTTATAATTAAAGCCCCGTCCGTCCACACTGTGCCTCATGACGCGCGCTCTGTTATGCCCGGTTCACACTTCACGTTTTTGTTACGTGCGTCTTGGTATCGTGACGTCACCGTGACGTCACGATGACGTTACCTCGTCTCACTACCGCTCGCTCTTATCAGAAAGATAAGATAAGATTTTCATCCTATCTAGACACTTTGCAAGTACCAACTACAAGGTTATTGACTATACAAAGCGCCGCCACGTCAGCACGAACTAGGCGGACTCGAACCGCTGACCGAATGCGCAGGGACGCTGCACATTGCGAGGTCACGTCTCTACCAACCTTGCCACCCTGATGGGCTCTTATCAGAAAACATTGCAGTATAAAATCGCCTTGCTTTCCTTACTTCCTCCCTTTTGTACCCCATGACACACCTATTACTCCCTTCACTATATCCCCCTTCACTCCCTGCCCTACCTATATAGCGCTACAATCCCTGACAACAGGCTATTGCAACAGTTACAAGTGGATTCTGTATAGCGGGGGCCACAGGTGTTGCCCTATCGCAGTCGTGGCAAGTCGTGTGAAGGTCAGCAAATACAAAGCACACAATTAGTAGTTGTAGTGACTGTGAGTTAGTCAGCGAGTGTTAAAGCAGGAATGTACGTGACTACTTTACTGAGCTGCTTCTTGTTCGCCGTATCGCCATCTGTACACAGCTGTTTGTTTTTCTAAGGAGAAAAGGATACGCCTGAACTGTGCATTAAAGGGCTTGACTTTCGTGGAGTCCTTGAAGCTTAAGTTTCATGGAAATTATTCTTCAACATTTCTTTTTGTTTTCTTCTTCCTAGAGATAGAAAATACCATGTCATCGGAGACTATTAGCATTGTTGTTACACGCTTCATTATAGATTACAATTTCGGGTTGTAAAGGTTATGGTATAGCAATTTCAGGCAACGTTAAAGGCTATCAAGGCTACACTCATGACTACGTGCTTACCGACACAACTGTATCAAAGTATTGCAGGACATGATACACAAAGCTCAAAACAGACCGAGGTTGTCTATGAATTATTGATTCATTTCTTTGCCAAACAATGTGAATAGAATAATGTAGTTTTTGGTTTTAAAGTTTCTTGTATTCGAAAAAATCGAAAAAATGTATTTAAAAAGCTAAAATAATATGTTTTTAAGGATCAGTAAAATGTACTTTACTTCAGTTGATGCACACACACACACACGCACACACACACACACACACACACACACACACACACACACACACACACACACACACACACACACACACACACACACACACACACACACACACGTGTGCCGTCATAGTTTTTCTTATGCATCGATAAAAACCTCCAATTACAGGCAAAAATATTGACAGTCTATTTTATATATTTTAAAGAAACCAGCTGAAGCGTTTTATCAGAGGATCCAGGTGATAGACACCAAGTATTCTTTCATGCTTTACACGTTCGAGGTTCTGGTCTGCGCTGCCAACGAAAGAATGCAGCAAGACACTGGACCGGTTGTTGTAAGAAGAGCTTCATGACACGTTAGGGAACAAGGAGAGCAGAAAGCTGGGTGTTTATTATGCCGCATATGTCTTTCATCCCATTTTTTTCAGCTATTGACATTAGCAAATTCTCTCTCTCTCTCTCTCTCTCTCTCTCTCTCTCTCTCTCTCCTCTCTCTCTCTCTCTCATCTCTCCTCTCTCCTCTCTCTCTCTCTCTCTCTCTCTCTCATTATCATTATTACTACTATATTAGTAGTAATAGTAGTAGTCTATGTCCACCCACCACTGCTGGGTGGACAGGGGCTCGGGTTTTAAGGAAACAACCCATCTGTTTCCGCTCCGTCCGGGGATCGAACCCGGGACTTCTCGGTTGTGAACCGAGCGTGCTAACCACTCCACCAAGGAGTCATCTTCAGTGGCACATGAAATCAGTAGTGATGCTATAATTCGTAATATTTGGCGCCTGACGACATCACTGCAGGTGGCGACTTTACTGTTATCTACGGTAGATGAATACACACACACACACATACACCAGACCCCTTCAGAAATCCAGTTCGGTTATAACGGTTGCTCGCTGGGGGTAGTAAATTCAAGGATTCTAGGGGGGAAAGTTATCCGAGGGACTACTTCTAGCATTTAGTCGACAGAAAAAAATCTCTTAAAGTTCAGAGTTCAGCTATTGACTTCTTTTTTCTTTAAGTGTATATATATAGAGGGGATAGTGTCTATATACTTGTTATTAAGCAAGTAAATGTTGTGTTTTGGCTACTTTTTTTCTTCACCACATGAAGATGGGAAATCCGGATGGTTGAACAGGGGGAAGGGGGAAACAACAGAACAAAGGTTGGGAACCACTGATCTAAAAAATATAAGACAGAATTCCCATGGAAATAGGATCATTTAATGCAAAAAGGACAGTCAAATCTCACCACTCATTACTACCATACCCATACCTCACCACTCATTACTCACACATCCATACCTCACCACTCATTACTCACACATCCATACCTCACCACTCATTACTCCCACACCCATACCTCACCACTCATTACCCACACATCCATACCTCACCACTCATTACTCACACACCCATACCTCACCACTCATTACTCACACACCCATACCTCACCATTCATTACTCACACACCCATACCTCACCACTCATTACTCACACATCCATACCTCACCACTCATTACTCACACATCCGTACCACACCACTCATTACTCCCACATCCATACCTCACCACTCATTACTCCCACATCCATACCTCACCACTCATTACTCACACATCCATGCCTCACCACTCATTACTCACATCCATACCTCACCACTCATTACTCCCACACTCATATATCTCACCACTCATTACTCACACATCCATACCTCACCACTCATTACTCCCACACCCATACTTCACCACTCATTACTCCCACATCCATACCTTACCACTCATTACTCACACATCCATACCTCACCACTCATTACTCCCACACCCATACTTCACCACTCATTACTCACACACTCATATATCTCACCACTCATTACTCACACATCCATACCTCACCACCATTACTCACATCCATACCTCACCACTCATTACTCACACATCCATACCTCACCACTCATTACTCACACATCCATACCTCACCGCTCATTACTCCCACATCCATACCTCACCACTCTTACTCCCACATCCATACCTCACCACTCATTACTCCCACATCCATACCTCACCACTCATTACTCCCATATCCATACCTCACCACTCATTACTCCCACATCCATACCTCACCACTCATTACTCACACACTCATACCTCACCACTCATTACTCCCACACTCATATATCTCACCACTCATTACTACCCACATCCATACCTCACCACTCATTACTCACACACCCATACCTCACCACTCATTACTCCCACATCCATACTCACCACTCATTAATCCCACATCCATACCTCACCACTCAATACTCACACACCCATACCTCACCACTCATTACTCCCACACTCATATATCTCACCACTCATTACTCCCACATCCATACCTCACCACTCATTACTCACACACTCATACCTCACCACTCATTACTCACACCCATACCTCACCACTCATTACTCCACAAACCATACTTCACCACTCATTACTGCACACACCCATACCCATCACCACTCATTACTCCCACACTCAATATCTCACCACTCATTACTCCCACATCCATACCTCACCACTCATTACTCCCACATCCATACCTCACCACTCATTACTCACACACCCATACCTCACCACTCATTACTCACACCCATACCTCACCACTCATTACTCACACACCCATACCTCCCCACTCATTACTCATACATCCATACCTCACCACTCATTACTCCCACATCCATACCTCACCACTCATTACTCACACCCATACCTCACCACTCATTACTCACACATCCATACCTCACCACTCATTACTCCCACACCCATACCTCACCACTCATTACTCACACCCATACCTCACCAACCATTACTCACACATCCATACTTCACCACTCATTACTCCCACATCCATACCTCACCACTCATTACTCACACCAATACCCAGAGCTGGGCAGTATTTAAATACATTTGTATTTAAATACATTTGTGTATTTAGAACTGTATTTATAAATACATTGGTTTTCACGTATTTTAATACAGTATTTAAATTCTTTAATAAGTATTTAAATACATTGTATTTAAATACTCATAATATAAAAATATAAATACTTTCATCAGTTAATTACTCAATAACCTCAATTAATAATCTCAATTACTCAAGAAAATTGATCAATTAATTAAATATACAATAGGAAAATATCCCTTATCATTTATCAAGCATTTAGTATTGTTAATCAAGAATTACTCAATTCATGTTAAAAAATTGTGCGTATTTAAAATGTATTTACAAATGTATTTAAATACATTCCTAAAATGTATTTAGTATTTGGTATTTAGATACATTTCTCCCATGTATTTAGTATTTAGTATTTAAATACATTCAATGTATTTAGTGCCCAGCTCTGCCCATACCTCACCACTCATTACTACCACACCCATACGTATATATCACCACTCATTACTACCACACTCATATATATCACCACTCATTACTACCACACTCATACCTCATAACTCATTACTCACACACCCATACCTCACCACTCATTACTCCCACACTCATATCTCACCACTCATTACTCAAACACCCATACCTCACCACTCATTACTAACACATCCATACCTCACCACTCATTACTCACACATCCATACCTCACCACTCATTACTCACACATCCATACCTCACCACTCATTACTCACACACCCATACCTCACCACTCATTACTCACACATCCATACCTCACCACTCATTACTCACATATCCACACCTCGCCACTCATTACTCCCACATCCATACCTCACCACTCATTACTCACACATCCATACCTCACCACTCATTACTCACACATCCATACCTCACCACTCATTCATTACTCAAGCACCCATACCTCACCACTCATTACTCCCACACTCATAGCTCACCACTCATTACTCCCACACTCATAGCTCACCACTCATTACTCCCACACTCATAGCTCACCACTCATTACTCCCACACTCATAGCTCACCACTCATTACTCACACACTCATTACTCCCACACTCATAGCTCACCACTCATTACTCACACACTCATATCTCACCACTCATTACTCCGAAACTCATAGCTCACCACTCATTACACCCACTCATAGCTCACCACTCAATACTCACACACTCATACCTCACCACTCATTACTACCACGCTCATAGCTCACCACTCATTACTCCCACACTCATACCTCACCACTCATTACTCACACACCCATACCTCACCACTCATTACTCCCACACCCATACCTCACCACTCATTACTCCCACACCCATACCTCACCACTCATTACTCCCACACTCATACCTCACCACTCATTACTCCCCACATCCATACCTCACCATTCATTACTCCCACACTCATAGCTCACCACTCATTTACTCACACTCATACCTCACCCACTCATTACTCCGACACTCATACCTCACCATTTATTACTCCCACACCCATACCTCACCACTCATTACTCCCACACCCATACCTTACCACTCATTACTACCACACCCATTCCTCACCACTCATTACTCCCACACTCATAGCTCACCACTCATTACTCCCACACCCATACCTCACCACTCATTACTCCCACACCCATACCTTACCACTCATTACTACCACACCCATTCCTCACCACTCATTACTCACACACCCATACCTTACCACTCATTACTACCACACCCATTCCTCACCACTCATTACTCCCACACTCATACCTCACCACTCATTACTCACACACCCATTCCTCACCACTCATTACTCCCACACTCATACCTCACCACTCATTACTCACACGCCCATAGCTCACCACTCATTCCTCCCGCACCCATACCTCACCACTCATTACTCACACACCCATACCTCACCACTCATTACTCCCACACTCATACCTCACCACTCATTACTCCCACACCCATACCTTACCACTCATTACTCACACACTCATACCTCACCACTCATTACTCACACATCCATACCTCACCACTCATTACTCACACACCCATACCTCACCACTCATTACTCACACACCCATACCTCACCACTCATTACTCCCACACTCATACCTCACCACTCAT
>JACEEZ010001391.1:15000-30398 GCA_016584305.1 Chionoecetes opilio
ACAGGAGTGAGGCAAGGGTGCGTCCTTGCCCTCACTTTTCAACGCTTGTATGGACTGGGTATTGGACAAGGTTGTAGATCAAAGTGATTGTGGAGCATCCGTCGGCAACACCAAGATCACTGATCTTTTTTGCCGATGATGCAGTATCTTTGCTGAGTCCGCTGGAGGTTCCTGGGTGATGGCTCTCGAGGCGCTGCACGAGGAGGAAAACCCTTTTTGGGACTTGGGGTTCTCCTGGCTTAAGACCAAGGTCCAGTGTTTTGGAGATTTACTAGATGAAGCATTACAGTCTGTTCATGCGTGCGACGAGGACATTGAGATCTTAGAAAGTTTTACATGCCTTGGTAGCGCAGTCCAAAATAATGGGGGGTCACGTCCAAGAAGTCTACGGCGGATTGACATAGCCCACGTTTTTATGGACTCGCTCAGGGGGAGTTTTTGGCTTTTTCCGGTACCTTTTGCAGGGGGCCAAAGATCCGGTTCTTCACGTCGCTTGTGATCCCTGTCTTACTATATGGTTGTGAGACATGGACACTAAATAGTGACTTGAAGAGACGAATCAATGCCTTTGGTAATAAGTGTCTTCGCAGAATCATGGGGTATCGCTGGGATGATTACGTGTCAAATCAGCGATTGCACCGTGAGACTGAATCGAGGCCTATTACCTGCATAGTCCATCAACGCCAACTTCGGCTATAAGGGCATGTGACACGCTACCCTAAAACCGATCCTTCCCATCGGGTTGTATCTGTAAGAGACAATCCGGCGTGGAGGAGGCCAAGGGGGTGCCCACAAGGCTCGTGGCTGGGGCAAGTTGATGTTTCTTATTGAGAGCTGCTTGGTATGGGAAAGGAGCCTGCATGCATGGAGAATCGCGCGTGGTGACCCCCGGGAGTGGCGTCGTAGGGTTGGCGAGGCGACGCACTCCCCGGCGTATGCCCCCAATGATTGATTGATTGAGTAAAACATAACGTCGATGCTTCAGAAGACCTCGAAACGCTCATACCAAGGACAGGTAGTAGGAGTAGTAGTAGTTGTCGTAGTAGTAGTAGTAGTAGTAGTAGTAATTGTTGTTGTTGTTGTTGATAGCGTTATTTTATGGTATATTTGTTTATTATCTTTCTTTTCGTTAGTCTTGTTACAGTGAAGGAAATTTTTTTCTATATGCATATAATCTTAGGTGTTCCCCATGCAGCGTACACATCTGTAATCACACCTTGACGCGCCATGGATCGCTAAGATGACACGTCCATCATACCAGTATTACTTTTTGTCGGTTACATGTCATATGGTACTGAAGCGATTGTGAATGAACTATAATTACTAATGAATAGTAATTATAGTTTTAAGCCCCGTACTTACACTAATGGGAGCAGGAGAGGGAGAGGTCGTCTGTAAACCTCTTCCAGCACACGACACGGGAGTGGGAAGGGTTGCGGGGGAGGCTGGAGATAATCTATAATCATGGCCTCAGTACCGCAACGGCTCCAAGCAGTGATAGAAAAGGGTGGTGGGTGGACTAAATATTGATGTAGCCAAATATAGTGTTTGTAAATATCTATGATTAAAGTATTTTTAATGTTACATTATATATTCCTCATTGTGTGATTGAGTGTCAGTGAGAGAGAGAGAGAGAGAGAGAGAGAGAGAGAGAGAGAGAGAGAGAGAGAGAGAGAGAGAGAGAGAGAGAGAGAGAGAGAGAGAGAGAGAGAGAGAGAGAGAGAGAGAGAGAGAGAGAGAGAGAGAGAGAGAGAGAGAGAGAGAGAGAGAGAGAGATGGCGAGGGAGGGAGAGATGGCCCCCGTGGGAATAAAAATATCCCAGGGGAAGGAGGAGGAATGCATGGTCCAGACTTTGATTGAGAAGGTAGGGGGGTGGGGGAGTCAAGAGAATATGAATGATAATTTATTGAAAAATACGAAAAGGAAATGGAAGGAGATGATCCGACCCCCGCGTTTATACAAATTTTGTGGAGTGACTGTACCAGGAGGTCAAGATGGCGTCGGGCGGCGGGATGGCGGTGCTGACTCGGCGGCTGGATGGAAACAAAGGCAAGCAGCAAAGCTTGAACGAGCCGAGTCAAGCTATGAGGAAAATGCCTCAGTGTCTTTATTCGCCTGTGTGTTGACCTCGTGAGATACTTAACTCGCTTCACCCTGACACACCGAACTCCTGTAGAAGTCGCTGCAGAAGTAAGTTGCCTGCAGTGGTCATTGTTACGTAAAACACCTTTTCCTGTACAACCTTTCAGCCTGTAACATAAGGGTAGGTGTGGTAAGGTCCAGGAGAGGAGTGGAGCGCGTAACAATATCAATGGAAAGCTAATAAAATGTTGCTTCTATTGATATCTTCCATCTTATAAGCTGTCCCACAAAGTTTTATATGACGACGAGCTTTAAGTGAATCATATTTCTTCAGTCTCATAATTACCTTTATTTAATGTGTTTTACTATGTTTTATGTGATAATCTTATAGAACAAGCATTTCCGGAGATAACAGTATATCCTTTATACATGTAGAACATGACATTCTGCGGGGTCATGCCTTGAGAACTTCCGCGGGTCTTGGGTGAACGAAGAGGCCCTGGTACAGTCACTCCACAAAATTTGTATACATGCGGGGCTCGGATCATCTCCTTCCATTTCCTTTTCGTATTTTCCAATAAATTATCATTCATATTCTCTTGACTCCCCCACCCCCCTTCCTTCCCAATCAAAGTCTGAACCATGCATTCCTCCTCCTTCCCCTGGGATGTTTTTATTCCCACGGGGGCCATCTCTCCCTCCCTCGCCATCTCTCTCTCTCTCTCTCATCTCTCTCTCTCTTCTCTCTCTCTCTCTTCCTCTCCTCTCTCTCTCTCTCTCTCCTCTCTCTCTCTCTCATCTCTCTCTCTCTCATCTCTCTCTCTCATCTCATCTCTCTCTCTCTCTCTCCTCCGAGCTCCCCTCTCGGGGGTTCTCTCTCATCCATCTCGTCTCTCTCTCCTCTCCTCTCTCTCTCCCTCTCTCTCTCTCTCTCTCTCTCTCTCTCTCTCCCCTCTCATCTCTCTCTCGATTCTCTCTCTCTCTCTCTCTCTCTCTCTCTCCTCTCCTCTCTCTCTCTCTCTCTCTCTCTCTCCTCTCTCTCTCATCCTCTCTCTCTCTCTCTCATCTCTCTCTCTCTCTCTCTCTCTCCTCTCTCTCTCTCTCTCTCTCTCTCTCTCTCTCTCTCTCTCTCTCTCTCTCTTCCTCTCTCCTCTCTCCTCTCTCTCTCTCTCTCTCTCTCTCTCTCTCTCTCATCTTCTCGTCTCTCTCTTCTCTACTCTCTCTCTCGTCATCTCTCTCTCTCCTTTCTCTCTCTCTCTCCTCTTCTCTCTCTCTCTCTTCTCTCTCCTCTCTCTCTCTCTCCGTCTCTCTTCTTCCCTCTCTCTCTCTCTCTCTCTCTCTCTCTCTCTCTCTCTCTCTCTCTCTCTTCGTCTCTCCTCTCTCTCTATCTCTCTCTCTCTCTCTCTCTCTCTCTCTCTCTCTCTCTCTCTCTCTCTCTCTCTCTCTCCCTCTCTCTCTCTCTCTGATGCATGATGTGGTCGATGCATGATGCTTGAAAAGGTATAGGTACTAGATGCATGTATTATATTATAGTACATGCATCCTTTATGGGTGCAGCAAGAACGCTGTGCCTTTCCAGAGAAGTTTGCACGCGTATCTGACCAATATGATAACGATAAATGTATAGAAAATGTTGGTGCGTCGGACGAGGACAGACTGGAATGGAGAGCCATAGCAATGGGAAGAAGGTAGGGAACCGGGGGTGGGTGTTGGTGGTGGGGGAAGGGGATGGGTGTTGGTGGTGGGGAAAGGGGATGAGTGTTGGTGGTAGGGGAAGGGAATGGGTGTTGGTGGTGGGGTATAAGATAAGATACTGTTACGAACGCGCTCCTGGAGAACTCTGGATCGGGGGGAAGCCGGGTGTTTGGCTGGCTGGCTGGGGGCGAGGAGAGACAAGGAACACGAGGAGCAGAGGCCGGGCAGGGAGACGCTGCGACATGGTGGGCGTGGACATATTCGCGGTGGGCGTGAGGCTAGCTGTCTCTCTGTAGTACAATGGAAAAATGGTCTGGAAAAGGATGTGATTGTGTTATTCCGCATGTGCCTGTGTATGTGTGTGTGCCGTGGTGGTGATGTGCCAGTGTGGGGAGCCCGTGCTCAAGGCCTAGGGGGATTCATTGTTTTCGGTCCCGGCTAAACACATAACCGGACTCAGCCCCTCATTCCCACGCGTCTGAGGCCAGCCCAGTGTGGGAGGCAGGTTAGTTGGGCGGCTGTGGGAGCGGGTTTGTAACAATACTTTGATCCTATCTAGACACTTTGCAAGTACCAACGACAAGGTTATTGACTATACAAAGTGCCACCACGCCAGGATGAGCCTAGTGGGAACCATGGTGGGATCGAATGCAGGGACGCTGCACGCGAGCCTACACCTCTACCAACCGAGCCACCCTGACGGGTGGTGGTGGTGGGCGAAAGGGAATGGATGCTGGTGGTGGGGGAAGGGGGTGGGTGTTGATGGTGGGGGAGTGGGTGGGTGTTGTGGTGGGGGAGGGGATGGGTGTTGGTGGTGGGGAAGGGGATGGGTGTTGGTGGTGGGGAAGGGGATGGGTGTTGGGGTGGGAGGGTGGGTGTTGGTGGTGGGGAAGGGGATGGCCGTTCGTGGTGGGGGAAGGGGATGAGTGTTGGTTGTGGGGAAAAGGGGTGGGTGATGGTAGTGGGGGAAGGGGATGGGTGTTGGTGGTGGCGGGAAGGGGATGGGTATGGGTGGTGGTGGGAAGGGGATGGCCGTTGGTGGTGGGGAAGGGGATAGGTGTTGGTGGTGGGGAAGGGGATGCTGTTGGTGGTGGGGGAAGGGGATAGGTGTTGGTGGTGGGGGAAGGGGGTAGGTGTTGGTGGTGGAGAAGGGGGTGGGTGTTGTGGTGGAGGAACGGGGTGGGTATTGGTGGTGGAGGAAGGGTTTTTTGTGGTGGGGGAAGGGGATGGCCTATGGTGGTTGGGTAGGAGATGGGTGTTGGTGGGGAAGGGGATGGGTGTGAAGGGGGGAAGGTGTTGCTGGTAGGGGTAGGGGATGGGTGTTGGTGGTGGGGGAAGGTGATGGGTGTTGGTGGTGGGGAAAGGGATGGTTGTTGGTGGTTGGGTAAGGGGATGGGTGTTGGTGAGGGAAGGGGATGGGTGTGAAGGGGAGGGATGGGTGGGTGTGGGGAAGGGGATGGGTGTTGGTGGTGGCGGAAGGGGATGGGTGTTGCTGGTGAGGGAAGGGATGGGTGTTGGTGGAAGGGGATGGGTGATGGTGATGGGGGAAGGGGATAGCTATTGTGGTGGGGGATGGGGATGGGTGTTGGTGGTGGGGGAAGAGGATGGTGTTGGTGGTGGGGAAGGGGATGGGTGTTGGTGTTGGGGGAAGGGGGTTGGTGTAGGTGCTGGGGAAGGGGATGGGTGTTGAAGTGGGGATGTGGGTGAGAACGGGGGTGGGTGTTGGGGATGTAGGTGGTGGTGGGATGAAGTAGGGTGAATAATGGCAGATTCTTGAAGAACTCCATCATCTCCTCTCTCTCTCTCTCCTCTCTCTCTTCCTCTCTCTCTCTCCTCTTATCTCTCTCTCTCTCTCTCTCCCCCTCTCTCCTCTTTTCTCCTCTCTCCCCTCTCTCTCTCCTCTCTCTCTCTCCCCTCTCTCTCTCTCTCTCTCTCTCTCTCTATATTATATATATATATATATATATATATATATATATATATATATATATATATATTTTATATATCGGTGAAACGCCTCCTGTGACGTCATCAGTAATATTCCGTTGCGGCGGAAAATGGGGCAGATTTTTTTCTCGCGCTTTTTACAAAATTCGTGTTTTTACGGAAGGGGATGGCGAATTTATAATTATAATCGCCCTTATAAGGCGAGGACATTTTTTTTTAAATTTGTGCATTAGGTATTTGAAATCCCACATTCAACATAATTATGCATATAAAAAAATGGTCTATGTCGTATAGCGAGAGGTTGCATTCGCTACGAACTTCTTGTTGTTCCTTCTATACAGGCTTAGGGAAGGTTCGGGAGCAAACGATTGCATTTCCTTTATTATTTTTTTCTTAATAGTTAAACATCACATTTCCCTTGCAATTTCCCCAGAACATAATCTCGTAATACCCGCATAGCTACGTAATATCACTCCCACTTTCCTTAATTCACAATATTATCAAAAACGTCATATATATGCTGCACACTCCCTAATTCCACATCCTATCATTTAAACATCTTAAAAACATTAAAATGGCGCGTTACACCCTAATTTAAATGACTACCACCCGTGCAACAATGCTTCTACTCACCTTAATGAAGCAAAGAAACCCAAATGGTTAGTCTGAATGCCTTTTTTAACTTGTGTTACATCTTATATAGCCATTTCTTCTTTTAAGGTAATTGGCATTTTTTTTTTAGTCCTCTCACAACTTATTTCCTAGAACACGCCTACCTATGTTTCTTATTGGTAACAATTTCCCTCCGACATATTTTCTCATCTCCTTTACTCCGCCTTATTTTAGTTCTTCAAGAATGAACTTGTATCATTGGCTAGATATTTTTGCGTGAGGCATGTCAGCCTCCAACTTTGGCGTTCATTTGTCTTATGCCTTATTCCAAAAGACATGAGGGCGTGTTTTCACAAGTTCAACCTTCTCATTTGTCGAGAACCAGATTTTACACCACGCCTCCACCCTTATATATTTTAACCACGCCCACACCAAGGCTTCGTCTTGTACAAGCTTAGGCCTACATAAGTTCCCACACTTTTCCTACCAAGTTCAGCGCAGCCCTCTGTTTACTTTTGACGTCTTATCTCCTCATTATTCCTTGTCACGCGGTCAGTTTCCCTCTTTACCTTTTTAACCGTGTGGTTCCAAAAACAAAAAAAGTCACATTAATGGCCCGTACTCTGTTGTAACATAACACTTGTTCACTCTCTTCCATTCTCTCATTTATTTCATTTTCTCTTATTCCTCTCTTCATTTCATCTCCCCTAAATATCTTCATAGTTCTGCACTCTGCATTTGCAAGCAGATTGCGACATATGGACGATTACTTTAATTTATTACTATAACTTATAAAACTAAGCACTTAATAATCATCAACAAACACAAAATTAAATTAATGTTTTTGGTCACAAATGAAACTATTGTATCCAGATCAAGCATAGGTAGTCCGACGTGGATATAAATAATTCAAGTGGAAATCCTAAAGTAATCCTTCGACTCTTTGGGACAGAGAATACTTTGCAAGCCGAGTAGAGTTGAGATTAGACTAAAGCCTGGTTCACACTGGGCAAATGTCGGCAAACATAGGCTCCACGGGGAGTCATCTCAGGTCCTCAGGAGTGACATTATTTAAAAAAAAAAAAAAAAAATATTCATCAATGGCTTTGTTTTGAAGTGTTATCTTTCTAATCTTTTCTGCTTTTAATGCAGCTCCTCAGTTTGGATGCAAATGTACACAGTACATTTAGTTAGGCAGCTATGTGATATGATTGTGGCTTTTGTGCAGGGCCGGATTATGATCTCTTGGGGCCCCTAGGCTAATTAAATTGTGGGCCCCCTCAGACGGAGCCACCCTCTAACTCGCCCGCACCCATCTTGAATATTTTTTACTCGTGATATATTTTAGTGACATTTACATAGCTAGAAGTAAACTTATTGCAAATTCTTTAAATAAACTAGAATAGGCTATCTTTTGATTGTCAATAAAAATATTCTTTATGAAATACCAATATTTTACTATTTATTGCAAACCAAATTATCACATATTTCAACACAACCGTAGTGAAAAAACATATTTTTTATAAACCCCAAAGGGCCCCAAACAGGGGCCCTTTATCTCAAATAAAGGCCTCAAACAGAGGTTCTTTATCTCAAATAAAGGGCCTCAAACAGGGGCCCTTTATCTCAAATTATTTGTAATTTTATTTTAAGTTAAATGAATTTATTCATCAATGCAAAATATCATTTAAAAAAAAAATATATATATGGAAATCTTTTAGCAGGGACCCCAAGTTTGGGGCCCCCAAATTTGAGGGGCTCTAGGCTGCAGCCTATACTAGCCTATAGGATAATCCGGGTCTGCTTTTGTGGTAAAAGCACCAAAATTGGCACATTTGATGATCATAACATACTAAATGATCTGAGATATAGGGCCAAGCACATTTTTCCCCTTGACACGCATAAAGTGGGGAAATCTAAGATGGCCGCCATCTGAATCGTGAAAATCTATTTTACGTCATATCTTTCTGAATATATATCACATAGACATGAATAACATATCGTTTTATATATTTTCACACATAAAGAAGCCAATGGCACCACTCATGTGTCGCTAGAAGGCATTAAAATCCCGATTAAGCTGATATTCATGATAAATATATATAATATAATTTATATTAATTTTCCAGTTGTCTGATCTTCCCAAATTATACACTAAACGACTGAGACACATGGGGGTTGAGGTAACTGGCCGTATCCACTCTTCAGACTTAAAAGATCGAATACTTGCTAATGTCCCTGGAACAGGCTGTTCCCAAGTCACTGTAGGCACTAGTTACTCAGTTAATGGACGGCCCCATTTGAACATGATGAATAGCATAGCTAGTGAGAAAATGCACGACAAGATCTTTTGAAAAGGCCAGTCACAACTATCGTCAATATGTGCAAGCAAGACCCAGCATTCTATGGGTCCTTAGCAAAGCAAGCCAAAACGGACTTGCCCAATTCCCGGTTGCATGAGTTGCACTGAATCAGGAAAAATAGAAGGAGGCCAAACATTTGGGAATATAGTAACTGAGCAATAGACATTCCGTCGAGATACACAATTGTCGTAACAGCTACGTAAAAGAGCCTCTGGTTGAATATGATCCTCAATACGCCTAAAGAGACGAACGATGCATATACCTCGTTGCATATTATGCAAAAAGAAAATACTTAGTGAATATTCCCTTGAATTCCGCTGGATTCAAGACACTAGGAAGTTCGATTTGTTAATCTGAAAGTAAAATAAGAAAATTACAGAGGCCGCATTAGTCCATTAGCTGAAATGATCATAACGATTGTTTCAGCTGAATACAGTAGGGATATTTCGCTATCACTGTTCTGTCGCTTGGATAAATTCTCGAAGCTCTCGTATGACTACTACGTAAAGGGCCTGTGAACATACCCGCCCTGATACCGTCCAACGATGGAATATATCTTGGACTTGAGTATGCGAATAGACGACCACATTATTCACTAGCACTCGTCATTCAATTCCAGACAATCGTAATACTCCGCTTTTCATTTTGCACGTACCCACGAATCCCCAGCGAAAAGGATTTTCTTCCACCGGGATTAATATTGTATTGTGGTAAATATTATGCCAGAGCTTCATCGTAATACCAACCATTCTTCGAACTTCGCCCTTGATGCCGGATTATCAGATCCATCGAATAGGCAGTGAGTAATGAACCATAGGGTGGGTATTTCGACCCTAGCCGTCCTAAAGAGGTCCCAAGGCAGCCGTTGATGTTATTCTTGCTCCTTATGTCAACAAATTCTAACAGATTCCCCCGTCTGAAAAATACCAACGCCGGTATCTACTCTGAATCTAAGGAGAGAGAGATAAAGTGAAGCCAACTGTAGGTATTGGGGTCATGGGGACGGATGGGAGACAACCGCAGAGGGAAACTCAGTTGCAGGAGATCAGATAGGGACATTCAGATACTTGCTCCCATGAGTGGGAACCCCACTCCATAACACAGAATCTTGCGACTGCAGAAATAATGTGAAATATTATAGCGATAATCAGATAATGTAGAAAATTTCTTTAAGATTGATCAGAGAAACGATGAGCTTAATAAAACCGAACGAGTCGTCCGAGATAGGAGAAGAAGGAAGGACGAGGAGAAGGATATCGATCCGTGGTGAGACAGAGGAAGGGGTCAGATGTGAGGGAGGAAAGGATGGATTTAGTACTAGTAGTCGCCAGGAAAGGATGCAAAACGAAAAATCTAAAGCGATGTTTCTCAAGGAAATTTGACGAGGTGTACAGGAGACTAAAATGAGAGAGAGAGGAGAGAGAGAGAGAGAGAGAGAGAGAGGAGAGAGAGAGAGAGGAGAGGGAGAGAGAGGATTGGAGGAGAGGAAGAGAGAGAAGAGATTAATACGCAGGTGTCTATGTTGCAAAAAAAAGGATCACAGCTCAAACTTTCTAAGAAATCACGTTGACTAATGAAAAATTAAACGATTGTCAATGAAAGAAAAAAAAACACAGATACAGCGGACGAGGAATATGGTCATGTGCAGGACATAAAGTATCATGAAACATATCCGCGTCCGTGCTGGATCAGGGGTGACTACATCTGTTGCACCGGGACAATTTTACGTAGTGAGAAGAAACAGTGATTATCGAACGAGAAAATTTCGGTGTGGGCTTCTCTCAATTTCGAGGCCAAAACTGATTTTCCCGAATAGTTCTGATGTATGAATGATTCTGGCACTCATTTTTGTCGGGAATTTTTTTTTTTTACAGCGTGTATGGGTGCCCGCCCGCAATTTTTTTATCCAGATAGGTTTGCAAAACGTGGCGGAGCCCGAAAACGGGGAACTAAAGAAAACTAATTAAGGGTAACTTGCATCTTTAGGCTGTTATTAAATCTCTCTCTCTCTCATCTTCTCTCTCTCTCTCTCTCTCTCTCTCTCCTTCTCTCTCTCTCTCCTCTCTCTCTTCTCTCTCTCCCTCTCTCTCTCTCTCCTCCTCTCTCTCTCTCTCTCCTCTCTCTCTCTCTCCTCTCTTCTCTCCATCCTCTCTCTCTCTCTACTCTCTCTCTCTCTCGTCTCTCTCTATCTCTCTCTCTCTCTCTCTCTATCTCTCTCTCTCTCTCCTCTCTCTCTCATCTCTCTCTCTCTCTCTCTTCTCTCTCTCTCTCTCTCTCTCTCTCTCTCTCTCTCTCCTTCTCCTCTCTCTCTCTCTCTCTCTCTCCTCTCTCTCCTCTCTCTCTCTCTCTCTCCTCTCCTCTCTCTCCTCTCTCTCTCTCTCTCTCTCTCTCTCTCTCTCTTCTCTCTCTCTCTCTTACTGTGTATTTGTGTTACCGCTAACGCCCTGTTCAGCGCAACTTTGGTTTGATCCTTTTCAGCCCAGGAGTGCTCCTCCTTCGTCAGCAGCGGATTCTAGTCAAGTAGCTTTTAACGTGTCTCTTGGGTCCATCCATTTGCAGAATCGTTTTCGGATGAAGAGATTCGTGCGTCACCTTGTGAATTACAACTCTATAAAGGCTTCGTGACTGCATCATACTACATTTCAAACATCCATCACTACTCGAAGAGGCATGATACACTTAAAGCTAAAGGAATGAGTTTAAAATCATCCGTGGCAAAGCAAAAGGTAAGGTAGCAAAAATAAAAAAATTACCACCTTTTGTTTTAGTTAAATTTGGTTTACATATAAGAATGTACTTTAAAATATATTTTTAATTTTATTAATACATCGGTTTTCAACAACGTGCTTTTTAATGCATTAGGGGACGATTTGTAAAAAAAACATTTGGAAAACTGGTAGAGTATTACGCTGCTTCAGTAATATTGTATTAGTCCTAGGAGGCAATTAGTCATGAATATTATGAGACGTAGCTTATGTTTTGAAAATTCAATAATCATGTAATAAATATAAAAAATTAAAAGGATGCAAACTATGTAAATATATCCATGAAAACCTTTTCGCTGCAAAAGTACAAATCAGCGTACGATTTATCATAAGAATATAAGAAAATAAGGAAGCTACAAGAGGCCGTGAGACTTACACGAGGTAGTTCCTGTTACTTAACCCTACCTACATCCACCTTTCATCCCCATCCATGAATTTATCTAGCCTCCTATTAAAGCTCCCTAATGACTCCGCACTAACTACCTGTCTACTGAGGCGGGGTTAACACTACAAGTTTTTGCTGTCCGTGTCTACGTGGGCGTGGCGATCAGCGACGTCACACTGACGTCACCCCGTCACTCCCGCAGTCCCGGACAAAGAATTGGGAGCTCCGAATAATGTGAGCCTGAGACGCGCGTCTCTCAAGGTCGGTGACGTCATCACTGCTCCAGCAGGTGGTCGCGCGGAGCCTGGTTCACAGTACACAGGGAGGGAGTGACGTCACTGTGACGTACTGTGAGTCACTGATGACAAGACGCACGTAGACTACGGACAGCAAAACGTGAAGTGTGAACCGGGCCTGAGTCCATTCCAATCATTTACCACCCTATTTGTGAACCAGTTTTTCCTTATTTCTTATTTAAATCCAAGCTTTTCCAGCTTGAATCCGTTACTACTTGTTCTACCCTGGGGCCAGATCCAGCAACAAAGCGTAAGTCAAGCGGCGTAAGTACGGCGTAAATGCTACTCCGGCGCACCCCTCGCCCCCCCCCCCCCCCCCCTTGCGCCGAGGCTGTTTGAATAATCCGCCGAAGATGGCCTTACGCCTGGCGCAAGGAGGAGTATTTCGGAGTAACTCGACAGAGACAGTTGATTGGTGGGCGATTACAATGACGTCATCCTCGAAAATAGCGAATCCCAGCAGTGATTTATATTATCTATTCAGATCTATCAGCCAATCACAAGGCTGCCACGAGATACATAGTGTTTACAAACAAACATTACTCAGCTCATTACTTAGCTGGCATCTGGCTTGACACAACAAAGCGATGTGCCCTGTATAAAGAGATGAGGAAGGGTCCCTGATTGACCAGAAATAAAGAATTTGGTGACAATAAGGCGCAGACATCCTGATCGACTTTAAAAAATAATTCAGGGGCAATAATGGGCCAGCCATCCTGATTAACCTAACAATTCAGGGACAATAAGGGGCAGACATCATGGTTGACCATACAATCATATAATTCAAGGGAGTTAAGAGGCAGACATTCTGAGTGACCTAATCGTATAATTCAGGGATAATGAGATCGGTACATACCTGGTACTCTTTTCTACCGAAATTCTCGTCCCGACACAAACCGGGAACTCTCGCCGACGGTAATGGTTAGATTAGTAGGATAGTAAGGGAAAGATACCGGTAAAAATGGACGAGGACTGCGCAGTCATTTTCTGAGACACTGACTAAGTTTTCCTTGGGTAAACATACTTGTAAACTGGGTAAACAACTTGTAGTATGGGTAAACAACAACTTCCTGGGTAAACAACTTGTAGTATGATAAAAATGGACGAAGACTGCGCGGCTATTTTCTGATACACTGACTAATTTTTCCTTGGGTAAAATTAGTGCTTTTGATATAAATTGACGAGGACTGCGCGGTCATTTTCTGAGACACTGACTAATTTTTCCTTGGGTAAAGTTAGTGCTTTTGATACAAATGGACGAGGACTGCGCGGTCATTTTCTGAGACTCTGACTAGATTTTATTGCCTAAAATGAGTGCTTTTGGTCAAAATGGACGAGGACTGCGCGGTCAATTTCTGAAACACTGACTATATTTTCCTTGGGTAAAATTTGTGCTTTTGGTAAAAATGGACGAGGACTGCGCGGTCATTTTCTGAGACACTGACTTTTTTTGCCTTGCCTATTCCTAACGTGAGGGCTCCGCCCCCTTCGAACCCCCGGCGAGATTATGAACCTAACCTAGCCTCCTATATGGTTGGGGGGCTTCCGAAAGGGGAGGTTGTGTCTGTATAAGTATGTCTTAGATAACTATATAATTTCTACAATATGTATATAAGTTTTAAAGGTTATGCGGAAGTGCATTAATACTCGTCCATTATAACTGAAGCACCAACCGAGAAGACAAGTTTTTGCTTGTCCCAAAATAATTTTAAACTACACTTTAATACAATACAGGGACATTGGTTACGTAACATGCCAAAACCCCATACATGGCCTTATGAGATATGTCTATATATTAATATAAAAGTACCCAATCTATATATTTAAACAGCTTTTCCCCGTGTTTCTGAAGTCAAGGATTGAATATCGGGGGTTAGTTTAGCCGACGTTAGTTTAGTGATGACCCATCACTAAACTAACCTTGGCTAAACTAACTCCCGATATTCAATCCTTGACTTCAGAAACACGGGGAAAAGCTGTTTAAATATATAGATTGGGTACTTTTATATTAATATATAGACTTGGAACTGTCGTTTAATAGGAACTCTCGCCGACGTGAAAAAAATGGAACATTCTCCAACGGTGGCGAGTATTCCGTTCGGAAACAATTCCAGATACCCTTAAAGGCTGGCAAACGTGACCTAAAGCTATCATTCATGGGCAATGAGGGTCAAACGTCCTGAGTGACCTAACCATAGTGCAAGGTCACTGAGGGACAGGCATCAGAACAAAAGTTTCATTCTCAAAAACGTTCAAATTACGATAGTGAAACAACATTAATCTAGTTGTGGGATGCCAACCTCGCCTCGTCCCACAACAATTCCGCTCAGGACTCCGCTAGTGGTCTAAAAAACCGGTGCCGCCCAATAACGAACTAATACAAAAAAAACACCGCAGGCAGTCCCTACGGTCGAAGCGGCCTGCCTACCGAGGCTTGTATCTCCTCAACATTTGTAAACATACGCCGCTGCCGGCTACCAATGGGTTATATTTCAATCCTTACCTCGGTTGTAACGTCTATTAAGCATGATAAATGACGTTTTATTTAATATATATATATATATATAATATATTATATATATATATATATATATATATATATATATATATATATATATATATATATATATATATGAGATACGCCGGGGCTACACCTCCTCGATGAGGTGGTGTAAATCTACGCCATAATATTGGCCCTGTGACGTCACGGAAATGGAGTAAGTACGCTTGCTGGATCCAGACAGGGAGGGCGGGCGCAGACTTGCGCCTAGGCGTAAAGTCTGGTCTTGTGACGTCATCGATTTGGCGGAGATGTAGCTCCTGATCCAAGAAAGTTTTCGAAAGAGTGGTATCTCAGACTTACGCTGACATACGCCGGCGTATGTGTTTGCTGGATCTAGCCCCTGGTTACTAGCCGTAAGAACTTTTCCTACCTCTCCTTTATTATATCCCCTTACCCACTTAAAAACTTCAATCAGATATTACTCTGCGTCTCTCGATTGAGTGTAACTTTAATAGCTTCAATCTCTTCTCTCTTACTGTCTTCTTTATAGGAACTGGCAACTAAGCGGGCTTTGTGTTACCTCATTTTGTTGTGCCCTTGGCCAGTCTTTGTAGGTAAAAAAAAAAAAAAAAAAAAAAATATTTATATTCATATATATATATATATATATATATATATATATATATAGATATATATATATATATATATTATATATATATATATATATAGTAATATATAATATAATATAT
>JACEEZ010001391.1:31840-51840 GCA_016584305.1 Chionoecetes opilio
AAATAAGAGCAGTGTCTCGCCCCCTTCGCGATGTCTCCCAAAATGGTGCCTCTCCGTGCAGACTGGGAAGGTTTTCAAAAGGCTTGTGTTTTTGAACACATATTGATACTTTCAGATAATAGATGAGGTCGTTGATTACTTTGTGTCTCGAATCCATTTGAAGCTCCCTGAGCATCCCCGCATTTCGGGCTTTTTCCCCCGCCGGCCTGTTCCGTGGTGGAATCGGGATGTACGGCAGCGAGGAGTCACTCCCGCCGTGCTGAGGCTCAATACAAACCCGCGGCCAATTTCAAAAAAACCCTAAAAATATTTTTCACAGGTAAAGAGCTCGATACCGTCGGGTAATGAAGGAGGCTCGTCACTCCTCTTGGAGGGCTTATATAAGTTCGAACTGTGCAGATACCCGGTGTCCAAGGTTGGGCAAAGAGTGAGAAAAATGAAGGGGAAGTTTTTCACTCCCTCCCCTCCAGTTCTATCGTTTAATGGAGACCCTAGGCAGATCCCTTGCTGTAGCAGAGGAATTTGCTTCCCATTTTGTTCAGTGGCGCAGGCAGACCTTGCGTCTCCAAGTGCTGGGGAAGACTGCGACAGGAACAGAGAGGCTAGATTTTTCATAGGGCGGGGAATCTACAATTTTCTTTTACCCTCGGGAGTTTGTCAAGCCATAAAGGTTTGCGCTGAAACTTCCCGGCCAGATGATACCATATGCGATGCTCCTGTCATGTAAGAGATGGGGCTCTAGATTTCTTGTTAGCATCTATAATGGGATTGGATTGAAGGAACCTTCCCAAGTACTGGGTGTGGCGGTGGTGATCCCGATCCCTAAGCCGGGGAAAGGGAAACCACTCACTACCGAGAATTTTCCCGGGCCCATATCCTAACTTCATATGTGTGTAAGTTTCGAAAAAATGGTTAAATGTCGACTTATAGGGTTTTTTTGGGAAGGGGAAAAAACTGTTTCTCCCGTTCTCAGGGGGATTCCGAAAAGCATAAATCCATACGGAAGCGTTTATTTCCTTAGAGTCATCCATATGCGGGGAATTTGCCCTCGGGCAAACAATGTGACCATATTTTTCGACCTTGAGAAGTCTTACGAAAACAGATTGGAGAACGGTAATTGCAGTCTCGTATGATATTGGTCTAAAAGGACGTTTGCCTGTATTCCTCTAGATTTCCTAACCAACCGGGTTCTTCGAGTTCGAGTTGGCAATATACTGTCTTCTGAAACCTGCTCCCAAATGGGCATCCCCCAAGGGAAACGTCTTGAGTGTAGCTCTTTCGCTGTGGCCATAGCGGGGGGTTGGGGGGGTTCTCGACACTTCGGTCATCATTCTGTGAGGATCTCAGGGTTTACACGTCTCTGGACTCTGAAGAAATCCAATGAATTTTCCCTAGATCTGAACTTTTTCAGCACCTCTACCCAAACTGTGTGCGACGCATATTTGTCCCAGCCAATACCCACTCCCCCAGGTCCCCAACTTGTTTTGTGGAAGAGGGGGATATGGGCCCAACAATAGAATAATACCGAAATAATTTTTTACAAAGACTGCACCCCCTTCCTAAGTTTTCGTCCATATTCCTCGAACCCCCCCGGTAACACAAACAAAATTTACCAAACACTTTATAATTCGTTTAGAGGGATCTAAAGGAATTGTGAAGGTTGGTGGAAAAAGCCCCACTAATAAGGGCGGGAAAGGAAATCTAGAATTTTACCTTCACTTATACCGCCTTTGGATGGGTGCTGGGGGCGGCGGGCGTTCCCCCTCACGTCAACACGCTGTCATTCTCCTCACCTGTGCCTTCCTGAAGAAGACAGGTCAGCTGCCACGCCCGTTATAGCATCATAGGACATCACCAGGGCTTATAGTGTTCCCCAAGAGATCCTCGCAGCACTATACAACACCAAACATAAACCGCATGGCATATTGAAGTGACATACTTAGAAATGCCTTACAGGAAAAACCATTTCCTACTTACCAATACATACACTGATCGTGGAATAGAAAGGTTTACTGCAAGGGAGGCGAAGGGCGGCAGGATATCACACCCAGGGACCAGATCCAGCAACAAAGCGTAAGTCAAGCGGCGTAAGTATGGCGTAAATGCTACTCCGGCGCAACCCTCGCCCCCCCTTGCGCCGAGCTGTTTGAATAATCCGCCGAAGATGGACTTACGCCGGGCGCAAGGAGGAGTATCTCGGAGTATCTCCACAGAGACAACTGATTGGCGGGCGAATACAATGACGTCATCCTCGATAATAGCGAATCACAGCAGTGATTTATATTATCTATTCAGATCTATCAGCCAATCACAAGGCTGCCACGAGATAAATAATGTTTACAAACATTACTCAGCTGATTACTCAGCTGGCATCTGGCTTGACACAACAACGCGATGTGCCCTGTATAAAGCGATGAGGAGGGTCCCTGATTGACCAGAAATAAAGAATTTGGTGACAGTAAGGCGCAACATCCTAATTGACTTTAAAAAATAATTCAGGGGCAATAATGGGCAAGCCATCCTGATTAACCTAACAATTCCGGGACAATAGGGGCAGACATCATGGTTGACCATATAATATAATTCAAGGGCGTTAAGAGGCAGACATTCTGAGTGACCTAATCATATAATTCAGGGATAATGAGATCGGTACATACCGTACTCTTTTCTACCGAAATTCTCGTCCCGACACAAACCAAGAACTCTCGCCGACGGTAATGGTTAGGTTAGTAGGATAGTAAGGGAAAGATACCGGTAAAAATGGACGAGGACTGCGCGGTCATTTTCTGAGACACTGACTAATTTTTCCTTGGGTAAAATTAGTGCTTTTGATAAAAATAGACGAAGACTGCGCGGCTATTTTCTGAGACACTGACTAATTTTTCCTTGGGTAAAATTAGTGCTTTTGGTCAAAATGGACAAGGACTTCGTAGTCATTATCTAGGAGACTGACTTTTTTTGCCTTGCCTAAAATTAGTGCTTTTGGTCAAAATGGACGAGGACTGCGCGATCATTTTCTGAGACACTGACTTTTTTTGCCTTGCCTAAAATTTATATTTTTTCAGATGGATAGAACCAAATCTAACCTCCTAACGTGAGGGCTCCGCCCCCCTCGACCCCCCGGCGAGATTATGAACCTAACCTAACCTCCTATATGGTTGGGGGGCCTCTGGAAGGGGAGGTTGTGTCTGTATGAGTATGTCTTAGACAACTATATAATTTCTACAATATGTATATAAGTTTTAAAGGTTACGCGGAAGTGCATTAATACTCGTCCATTATAACTGAAGCACCAACCGAGAAGACAAGTTTTTCGCTTGTCCCAAAACAATTTAAAACTACACTTTAATACAATACATGGACATTGGTTACGTAACATGCCAAAACCCCAGACATGCCCTTATATGAGATAAGTCTATATATTAATATAAAAGTACCCAATCTATATATATAAACAGCTTTTACCCGTGTTTCTGAAGTCAAAGATTGAATATTGGGGGTTAGTTTGCGAGGTAGTTTAGTGATGCCCTCCATCACTAAACTAACCTCGGCTAAACTAACCCCCGATATTCAATCAAAAGTTTAGCCGAGGTTAGTTTAGTGATGCCTCCATCACTAAACTAACCTCGGCTAAACTAACCCCCGATATTCAATCAAAGTTTAGCCGAGGTTGGTTTAGTGATGTCCTCTATCACTAAACTAACCTCGGCTAAACTAACCCCGATATTCAATCAAAGTTTAGCGAGGTTAGTTTAGTGATGCCCTCCATCACTAAACTAACCTCGGCTAAACGGTATCCGGTAAATTTCTCGAAATCAATTGCTCGAAAGTAAATTGCTCGAAATTCAATTGCTCGAAAAATAATTTCTCGAACTATCAATTGCTCGAAAGGCAGATTGCTCGAAAATAGTGGTTTAATGAAGAATATTCAAAACTGAGATTAAAAACAACTTTATTATTGTTAATGAACAGATAAAATTAAGAAAGAGTACATTTATATTATACAACAGTTCTTAAATATTCTTCTACATTGTTTGTTTCGTCATAGTTAAAATAAGAACGGGTACATTTTATTATTTTTGTTGTTCTTCATACTTAAAAAATAAATACATAAAAATGTATTATTGTTAATATTTACTCTATTAGTATGAAATATTGTATGCAACACTTCTTAAATATTCTTCTACATTGCTGTTTCGTCATAGTTTGATACAATATTCTTTAATCGCATTGCACAGTCACGGTACTTTTTTCTGCCCCCAGCTGTACTCACTCCTCCCACATGTTGTTCTATTCGCAATTCTTGTAAACTTTGTTCTCTCTTTAGTCATCTATAAATCCAAATAGACGGATGACGAGCACTTATTTGATGCGCAAAAACTGTTGTGCCACCCTTCAATTGCATTGTTTGTTTTCGCCATTCCTTCTACAACATTAATCGAAACAGTTTCCACATTTCATGTTTAAACAAAGGAGCACGTCTACGGCTGCGTCTATACGGCCGCCCAATCCAAGTGTCTTCAAATAATCCACTACTCCTTGAAGTTCATCTGGAAAAATTTCCTTTTCAACTAGAAATTCAAATGTTTCCACAACATTGGTACAGGTATAAATGCCAACGCAGATAAGAGACGAACTTTAAGAGCAAATTCAGCATTGGTGTCGTACATTACCTTAAGGCCACTTGCTTGAATTTTTCGATAAAGGCTTTGACTGAAATGAAAAAAACACCCACTACATTTAGACATTGGAAATTCTTGTTCTATGGCCTTAATCATGGCAAGTTCAAAATCAATCATTATTGTCAATGGCTGGAATATAGGGATTTCTCTTAAGAACCTCAGGCAAATCTTATAGTTTCTTCGGTTTTGTAGGTAACAGTGCATATACGAGGGTGAATATTACCGACTCACACATGTACAGTTGACAAAAAATCAAAGGCAAGATCATGTCAAGGCTAAGGGTTTCCTTCTGTGTGCACTATCTCTCTCTCACTTGTGTGTGTGGTGTGTGTGTGTGGTGTGTGTAGTGTGTGTGTGTGTTGTGTGTGTGTGTGTGCTGTGTGGTGTGTGTGTTTAGTGCCTGTGTGCTGGGTGCGTGGCCTCCGAGGCCCACGAGAGAGAAGGCCTGTTCGGTGGGAGTAATAACGTCCCACAAAGTAGTGCGACTCAGTTCAAGGTTCGAGAGTTGGACTTAACTCTCTCTCCCCTGTAAAAATTTACTGTTTCTCACGTTTTAAGGAATCATATTTTTTATTATTCGTTTGACAAATTACAATAACATGTGAAAATAAGGAACTAAGAGGCGTGAGGACATATACGGACCTAGGTTAGTTCCTGTGGACTATGCAGAAAGTACATGCAGATTAAAGCATTACTCCAGCAAGGTTAAGGAATAAGAATAATATATACAATACATTAGATACATTTATTAACATTCAGAATACAGTATTATGCACCAACAAAATAGTTTTCCTTCCTTAATGATACGGGCCATATTCAGAAACTTATTGACCGCGTTGCGTCGCGGGGCACGGTATACAAGAATCATTTGACAAACATCACTATCGTCGCGCTCCACTGGTGCGTGAGTCAGGGTTTACACATCCACCTGCATTCTGCTCTGCCTTATTCCACTGTTTCATTCCCAGACCATTACAGGTTGAGTTTCAACACAACCGAGAGTAACATGCATACCTGTGAATGCACACGTGTCATAATTAAGGTAAAATCAGGTCCAGGAGGCCTTATATAGGTGTGTGAAGTTGTGAGGAAGCCGGGACAGCGGCGGGAGGTGGGGGTCAGCCATCGTGGTGCAGTACTGGCGGGCCGTTCAAATGAAACTCGCAAGCATAACTCGGGCCCAGTTTTTCTACACCAACGCCTCAGAGAAAGTGGCGAACACTAACTAAGCTATTATTTTAATGTCAGAAACGATAAATTACACTAGTAAAAATGTATAGATATGTTTTATAAACAGTCAAAATACTGATGCCACCTTGGACTCGCTTGTGTTGGTACGCCTGCTTTTGCAGCCACCGCTTGTGTTGGTACGACTGTCAAATATTCACCGGTCGGGCATTTCTTGTAGATGCCACCAGTGGAGATACGACTGTGGGGAATCTCCACCTGCCGGGATTTGACGAGCATTCTTGAATATAGCCCGTAGTCAGGTCCTAGGTCTGTCAAGCTTTGCCATCAGCTTTCTCCCAGTAGCCTCATCGAAGAACGTAGTATCATATACTTGATCCTCAGGTTTGAAGTGCAGTTCACATACCCGAAAAATAGTTGAACATTGCTAACCTCCCTTTTCCCTAACTCTGCCTTTGTTTATTTTCATGCTTATATATTACGGTTATGTTGAATTTTGCCAACCCTGTTTAAGCATTCAAAATATTTAAAATGACTGGAAATACCAAATTAAACTTAAGATTTTAAGTATCTCGAGGCCGGACATCTCCTTTATTATATTCCTTTAACGACTTAATAACTATCAGACCACCCCTTAAGGCCTATCCAGACGAGCGGGCCTGATCGGCGGTCATGCCCGTCATCGGGCACATTTGACGGGCAAACCATCGAAATGCCCGATCCCCCGTTGAGCGAAATCACCGGGCAGTGGGCGGTGGCTTGAGGAGCTACCATTCTGCCAGAAGCAAGTTAACATTGGGGATCCATCCAAGGCTTGCCTCCCACTTATCACTTCGTTGTAACACGGTTCACCTCAATAACTTTATACACACAGCAAAAATTATGCTACACAATACTTTATTCGCAGTAGTACTGGATACCATGTGTATCGTACCGCACTCGACAACCTACTGGCATCGTCGGGCACGCCCGCCCATTCATCGACTCTGCCGTGTGGACAACATTCACGGGCATGCCCGGCACAATTTGTCCGCCGACCGCGCTGCCTGCCGGGCACGCCCGCTCGTCTGGATAGGCTTTTTTTTTTTTACTCTCCGCCTCTCGAGTCGAGTGTCAATTCAATAGCATCAATTTCCTCTCATAACTTATAGTTACGCATCCCCTGTATCACTTTAGTCATCCTTCTCTGCACTGATTCTAACAATGCTATATCCATCCCGTAATACTAAAATAATATATAATTCAAGCTAAACGTGCTTTATATATAAAAAAAAAAAAAAAAAAAAATTGAAAACAACAGTAACACATTACTTACCCTGCTGTTTTTATTTGGAGTGTAGTGGTCTCTCATGATAGCCTGCAACTACTTGTCAGACTCATCCTCACTTCTTGGAAAAGAAAAGACACTGACTCTTGGTCCTTTTCGATAATTCCCTTTACAATTTGGGACACAACACATGAAAGACATGCTTACCTCAATGAATAAGTCTCAACTTTCGTCCTATTGGAGAAACGACGTGACCTCTCACGTCCACGTCTGAATCAGCACTGATGAAATGAAGCACTACTGTTGTCTCGTCATCACTCTCTGATGTATGCGCAAATATGATAATGCATCAAATGCATAGTTATGTAACAAGAACGTCTGTTCAAGAACGAATGTTTGGTATGTTTTGTGGCTTATTCAAATGCATTCACACAATTCTTGTTTTGAATATTATAATCTTTTATATTTCAATGAAACGATAATATAGTAAACATATACATGTACTCCCACATGTTCTTGTACAACCCTTTCACATTATAGTATCCATTTTTCAAGATGGGTGGAAAGAAAACCACTTACAAAGGTTATATATTTATTGATGAAGGTTTTATAGGTAAAATGACATGCAGGACAAGATGTATAACAGTGAAAGCACAAGATTTGAAATGCGAGAAGATATTGCAACTAGAAAGAAAACGATGCAGCCATATAAAATATTCAGGGCACTTGACACAGGGTCCGGCTCTCTTGCCGGCGGTGGAGAGAAAGGTGAGGGGAGGACTCTCGTCAACTTGCATATCCATGCAGCCACGGATCCAGGTGATGTGTCCGCCATGGCTGACAACGGAGACATAAAAACACTGATGCACTGACGGTAAGCAGCCTGAAACACCGCCCAGCGAAGTGTAGTGTACCCACAACGGGGCTGGCGATGTAGCCGAGGAGACAAGCTGACACGTCTACACAACTGGGCTGGCAGACGGCAACTCCATAGGCTCATAGCTAGCTTCATAGTCACAGCTCAATTGACGCTAACGCCCTCATCTAGTGGACGAAAGAACTAAAGAGTAACCAGTTAGCCTTTCTACACTTTATTTTGAACCTTTCCTGTCTTTCTTTAGTATACGTCTTGGTCTTAGTATGCGTCTTGGAGTGCTGAACTCAATGTCCCGAGTTCGAATCCTGCCGGGGGCAACTCTTTCAAGAGCCTGGTAGGGGAGCAGAAGATCACGAGTTTGAGTCTCACCAAGGAGCAACTGTCAAAGCCATCGTCGAGTGACCGAAGCAACCCACATGCAGCGTATACCTGTCTGCCGATTGCGAGTGTGACAGTGGACTCTAGGGGCTGCATGCGCCTAACCTGGAGATCAAGAACATCATAGAAAATGAGATCTTCACCTGAGACCACAGGTGTCACTATAAAAAATCCAGCCTGCGCCACCAACGGGCGAGTTCGACCAACATCAAGACTCTCCATATGCCTACTAGTCTAGTCAAAATGTGGCTGAACCTCAAACAAATTGCTAACAAAGGTTTTTAACTTGGATATTGGGCATGAATAACCTCTCTTTCGGATAAAAAAAAGTTTACCAGAATTAACCTTGCCGAAAGGGGTCAACGGCCGCCATCTGTAAAATCCAACGGGGAAGATCTCCGACCCGCCGCCACAAACGGTTTTTTCCTCCTCTTATCCATAATAATTAAGCTAGGTCAATAATTGTTTTACACCAAATGCATGACTATGTACTGCCATTACCATACAATTTTTATCAAAATTGGTACAGTAGTTTTTGTGCAAAAAAATTAAAACCGATAAATTAGAAATAAAAAAAATATTTTTTGCATGAAAACCACACAGGGCCCACCCCAAGCCAGCTTGACATTTTCTTGGTGTTTTAAATTGTAATGATAGGTAGCTATTGCTTAACAATAAACTAACACCAGAAACTGACTAGCCCCTGCATTGTTTTCATGCTTTTTTTTATTTCTTATACAAAATGAATATAAAAGGGTACAAAAACAGACTAAGTAGCCTTTTTCAAGGCAACAATTTCACATTAATTCCTGACATTTCATAAAAAAATAGGTCCAAAATAAGTACAACTTACAATAATGGAATGGTCAGTTGGTCGAATGCTGGAGCAAGGCTCTTGCATAACCACACAGAACAAGTTCATGAACGGACCAAAGAACATTTCTTGTCAAGAACTAGTCACAGGTAATTTCATCATCATCAAGATCTGGCTGTGGTGAGTTGGTGCAGTGGAGGCCTTTGCAATCACCACACAAGTTTGAACAGTGAATGCCATGTTTCCTGCAACTGCATCTTGCTGTACTACACCTGAAGTACAGTTACACCTAATTATAGCCACAAATTTACAGGACCAGCTGGCAAGTCAGTCATGATTGGTTGTAATTTACCATCTGAAAGTTTCCATCCCCACTCGTCAGGTTTGAGCTGGTTTCTACCTTTCCATTCCTGAATTTGGAAGTAAACTCGAAGGCTGTGGAATTTCGTAGCTGCTCTTGTGGTGGCAATGATTGGCCTCAACATACTTTGAGCTTTTTACAACCTTTTCCTTAAAGCGCCTCAGTCGGAGATGATTGATGTTTTCCCCATCATTACCATGTACAGGCACACTAAAGCCTTCTCCCCAGCTTCAATAACCTCTTCTGAACTGCTATCCTTGCCAAACACTTCTGCCAGTTTGAGGAAGTTTCTATTGTTCATCACCTTTCGAAGGGACGCTGCCTTCCCAATTCCATGAACACTGGATGTACAATCACAACCCAGTAGTGCATGGATGAAAAGAATGTTGGAACAAACCACATCTCCCAAAGATTTCCTCATCTCTTTGATGTTCCAGACTTTCACACTTTTTGCACTAGCCTTTGGTTGTGGCGTGAAGTAGATATTGTAACCGTCATCTCTATTGGCATGATAACATAGAAGGACCAATAGTCAGTGTCATCTGCTATCAAAATGGTTTCTCCTGTCTGTGCCAGTTCTAGAGCAGTCTTCACAATCAATACGTCAGCGTCTCAGATGCATGGACTACTTTACAACCTGCTTCCTCCAAACTCTTTCCCAGCAAGTTGATGAACAATGTTTGTTTTCTTGATTAGCTAGGAAAACATCCTTTTTAATTTGAACACCATTTTAGGGGTCAGTAACACCTTAACACCAACAGAGCCCCTGCTCGGCGTCGGTGAGTCGCGTCTTTAATGGATGGACCACTTTCATATCCATCAAAGACAATGCATGCTTTTCCATATCTAGTGTGACATATCTGCGGTATCGGGCACAGATCTCATCAAATGTGTGACCTTTTTGCCATGGGAGGCGTTGAAGTAGTGCTCCACCATCTAAGAGATACTGTGGATCTGAAGACTGTGGACCTGATTGTACAGGGGAAGTCAGTTCCCATATTGCGTCTGCCAAAGCCGGTTTCTTTGCCTCTCGCGGCAGTCCGAAAGAATTAAAAAGTGCAGGTGGGTAACCACAAAGCTCATACTGGAAATGTTCTTGCTGCTGCTGAGTGAGGGTTCATTGGTAGATAGCACACACAGTCTCTGGAATAGGAGTTGTGGATCAGTCTCAACTGCTTCATCTTTGCTGAGCGAAACTTTTGACCCAAGTGTAATTGCTGATCCTTTCTTTTAAAAGTGTACTCGTGGACATTTTTTCCAACCATTTGAAGCTATGATTGTCTCTACCTATGGAGTTTGCTTTGTCCACATTCACCTTTTGTCTCCAGTTACTCCACTTGAAATGCTGTGAATGGACGGATCTTCCGTGAAAGGGTCATATGTCTGGAGAAACGCAACGAGCTCCATGTATCCCTCACATCTCGCTCTTTTCTTGCTGAAGTAGCCTCCTGGTGCTGGTCACTAGTGCCATAACGAATGCCTGCTAGTTCTTGCATGTAAACTTGATTTCAGCACACGCTGGCAGTGATAGCGTCCAAACTAATCGTTGGAATTTCGTCCATTCCTCTGCCATGAGTAAGACCTCCAGACGTCTTCATGCTTCTCATTAGCACCTGCTCAATAACCAGATCCGTCGACAAGCCAGCCCAGTAGCGATCACTCCGTCTAATCACATGGAATCCTTCAGAAAATTTCTGGTACACTTCAGGATGGCTTGTCGGCAGCCCCTCCATTGTGCTGCAGTACAAGTAGGCCGACTTTGCATATAGGATGTGTCCTGCTGCAGCGAATATTGGCAGCATTTTCTTACAGCGTCAAGGTGCAATTCCCAGTTCCCGGTGCGCTCTGCCTTGATAAACAATTGCAGGATCTTCACCATATCAAGGTATTGAATCCACAATTTTGCTGTTCGCTGGTCAGCCATCGCATCCTTCACATGGTTGATTCTCTTGTCAATCCTGGTCACAGACTCTGATGACAGAACATTATCCAATGTCTCAGTCCCATCAAGGAGACCTTTCAATAGCCCCTGAGCTTCCTTCAGGTCTTCATTTTGAGGAAATGACTCTTCTGCATCAGTGTTGGGTTGATCATCCTCAGTGACATGTGAAAATGGCAAATCATAGGCTTTCGCTAACAAAATAGCATTCAGAGCAGCATCAACTAAGAAGTGAGCACGAATGGCTCTTGCAATTGCTTTGCCACTTATCATGTGCTTGACTGTGTTTTCAGCATACACAAGTTCAAAAAGTTCTTGCAATCCAGAACCTGTCATCAAATGACCAATTGACCCCATTGACCCCATTTCACAGCAGAAATATAAGAAAAAGAGAATGGACAGAAAGTGGAGAAAATATTAAAGGAAATACAGAGATGAGGATTAAAGGAAGTAAAGCTGGGTAGAGTGCTTGCCAAATGATGGCGGCCGTTGACCCCTTTATCGGTTTTAATTTTTTTGCACAAAAACTACTGTACCAATTTTGATGAAAATTGTATGGTAATGGCAGTACATAGTCATGCATTTGGTGTAAAAAAATTATTGACCTAGCTTAATTATTAGGATAAGAGGAGGAAAAACCGTTTGTGGCGGCGGGTCGGAGATCTTCCCGTGGATTTTACAGATGGCGGGCCGTTGACCCCTTTCGGCAGGTTAATTTTGGTAAACTTTTTTTTATCCGAAAGAGAGGTTATTCATGCCCAATATCCAAGTTAAAAACCTTTGTTAGCAATTTGTTTGAGGTTCTGCCAAAAAATCAGCTAGATTGACTGGACTATACAGGCGCTATAGGCTACAACGTAAAAAAAAAAAAAATATATATATATATATATATATACGGTTTTTGACCTCGGCCTGCCTGCCTGCGTGCGTGTGCGTACGTGTGTGTGTGTGTGTGGTGTCATTCACTCATGGTTTTGTCCATGCGAGTCGGACTCGCAATCGCCAGTTTCACTCTCCGGTGCTGCGAGCTTGGAGCTCAAATTACCGATCTTTGGGTAATGTTGGGACCTCATACACCACACATACCCATCCCCTTGCTCAAGGGGGACAGTATCCGCCCAAAATAGTCAGTGAAAAATCCTCGGGAGCAGTGAGGATTCGAAACGGCTAACCACAGAATGGCACCCAAACGGTCTATCCACTTGACCATCGTGTGTGTGTGTGTGTGTGTGTGATTCACCAATGACCTAACAACGCGCGCTGTATAATTATTGCTTCCATGTCAGAGACCCATCTCTTTGTGCAGAGCGCATAACTGAGGTCATTGTGTCACATTCCACACACTTTCTCTAAACCTAAAGCTCGTCAACCTTGGTTTAGCTCAGCTTGTGTTCATGCTGTCCAAGATAGAGAGGCGACTCGCAGATGGTACCGTAACCATCCAATTCCTCTTAAACTCATGCCCTCTATATTTCTGACGGTAATCATGCCAAATGTTTTCTTCAACTTACCAAAAACTCCTACATTCATAAAAATTGTCATAATCTTTCTGAATGAAACTCCTCTCGTGACCTGACATCTAGCTAAAAACATCTCTAACATTTTTTGAAAATTTTCTTCTTCATCTGTCCCTACAATGCTTCTCCTGGATGGCTCCACAGCTGTCTCATCTATTTCTAAAGCTGAACTCTTTGCTCAAACCTTTGATAAAAATAATTCTACTCTGGTTGATGAAGGGCTTGTTCTTTCTTCTCCTCCACCCCTCCGACTATATTATGCCTGTTAATAAGATCCTTCGTAATGATGTTTTATTTGCCCTTTCTGGCTTAGATCCTCGGAAGGCTTGCGGTCCTGACGGAGTCCCTCCCATTGTTATCAAAAATTGTGCTTTTGTGCTTGCACCCTGCCTGGTCAAACTTTTCCGTCTTTGTCTATCTACTTCCACCTTTCCTTCTTGCTGGTTGTTTGCTCACATTCAACCTGTTCCTAAGAAGGATGCCCGTTCTAATCCTTCAAACTACTTCTGCCTGTCTAAAGCTTTTGAATATGTAACTATACTTGATAAGACAATTCATTAGCATATATCTGCTCACAATCTTCTATCTGATCGTCAATACGGATTTCGTAAAGTGCGATCTACTGGCAATCATATAGCTTTCCCAACTGAATCTTGGTCATCCTCCTTTAGGGGTTTCGGTGAAACTTTTGCTGTTGCCCTTGAGATATCAAAAGCTTTTGATAAAGTCTGGCACAAATCTGTAATATCCAAACTACCCTCATTCGGTGTTTTTCCTTCTCACTGCACTTTCATCTTTAGTTTCGTTTCAAACCGTTCTATTGCAGATTCTGTAGACGGTCATTGGTTTTTTCCTTAGTTTATCAATAGTGGTGATGCTCAGGGTTATGTCCTATACCCTACTGTCTTTATATCATTCATTAATTATCTTCTAAGTCTACCTCAATAGTATAGCCACTTAGGCGGTGGTGGTCGTGGCTGTCTGTTTACCTTTCCTTCACTCTCGTTTCTCCGCTTTTTTGCCCTTGTTTTTATCGTCACCTGGCTTCCTTGAACCACCACCACCACCACCAGTACTTGTAGATGCCAGAGCCTTGGCGCGAAACGCCAAACTTACCGTCACTTGGAGCATAAAACAACGCTGTCGTCAAGATGGCTGCCGGGAAGATAACAAACACCTTGAGCTTCAGCTTGAGTTGGGAGTCACCCAGCGGATGCTGTCGGTGAAGCCTTTGGTCGGGCGTTCACCCATACACGTAATATGTTGATTACTAACCAACATGATCGCATGCGGGCGGTGCATTCTGGGCCAACGTCATTCCGTGACGTCAGCACCGTCTCGCCAAAAGTTAATTTGAAGCGCCAAATTGGGATTCTGGTACCATATCCAACCTATCTCCAATACTGTGTTTCGCCAAGCTGAGATTCACCAAAAACGAAGGGCCACTGTATTATTCCAGTTTGACACCGAATTCACTTTAACCGAATTAACCGTTTTCTTTTTTGGTTTAGGTTAAGTTAGGTTAGGTATAAATTAGGTTTGTTAAAGATTTAGGTTCAATTTGATTTTCAATATTTTCTGTCGGAAATCACTAAAAAAAACAAAAAAAAAACAGATTTGCGACAGACACGGTTAGCAGATTAATTCAAAACACATCAAAATTCGCCAGAAAAAAATTGTTTCGTCCACCAAAGTGAATTCTGTGTCAAACTGGAAATTTACCCAAATATCTTCCATTTTCATAACAGTTACAAGTGGCTAAATGGTTTTTTTTTGTAAACTGCGGGATGTGAAGAAAATAGAAATGGGTAAAACTGGCGATCTCAGGGACTGGCGAGTCCAGCACGTGTGAACAAGACCATGGTGATCACACACACACGGAGCAAACCTACTAACTTACCTTCAATATTTAAGCCTCGTGTCCACCTGGCGACAAAACACTTTAGACTCAAAACGTAACAAACAAACAACACAAATCATAACCGGAAACACACGTCACAACCTAAGATAAAGAAAAAGTCACAGATGTTAACTTACGTAGTTTCCGCAACAAAATAACTCTAAACACGTAATGGCGTTGATATTCAAGGCACCATGACTGATAAAATAACCCATACAGCTTTAGAAAGATAGCAGGTTGGTAGTATTTACGTGACATAAAGAAATTATGTGAAGAGAGAGGTGTGTGCTCCACGCTGGCTTGCCTCCCGACGCTGGCCTTTGTTACATCCCGATCAGCAGACGTTTGTTGACATCCTTTCCCGTCAAAACGATATAAATCTAGAGCGTGATAGTACTCGAGCTATCCTATGCTGGCACGAGGTTTTAAGTGTGGGGTTATTGTTATTGTTATTATTAGTTTATCTCTCTTCTCTCTCCTCCTCTCTCTCTCTCTCTCTCTCTCTCTCTCTCTCTCTCTCTCTCTCTCTCTCTCTCTCTCTCTTCTCTCCCCTCCCCCTCTCTCTCTCTCTCTCTCTCTCCCATACCCAAAAATATCTTATATTAACAGGGGGATGGAGAAAGAGATTTGAATATTTTTCTTATTTAAAAACAAGAAAGATTTTTATATATTTTTCATTTTTTAAACAAAAAAGATTTATAAATTTTTTTTCATTTTTTTAAACAGAGAACGAGAGATTTATATATTTTTTTTTCTCATTTTTTAAACAGGAGAGAGATTTTATATTTTTTTTTCTTTTTAACAGAGAAAGAAATTTGACATATTTTTATATTTATCAGAGAAGAGATTTATATATTATTTCTATTTAACGAGAAAGAGAGATTTTTTTAACACAGAAAGAGACATTTATATTTTTTCTTATTTAACAGAGAAAGATACTTATTATAAAAATTACAGTTTAAAAATTTTCAAAATGGGAATTTGGGTTAAAAGTAGCGAAAAATCCCCCCCCCCCAAAAGTACTAAATTTTTTTACTCCCCCCCTTCCCCCCCCCCCCAAAAAAAAAAAACTATAATTTTTTTTAAAATAGAGATTGTATAATCAAAGAAATTTGGGGCATTTTCTTTTTTATTTACATTACAGAAAGTTAGGTTAAATAGGAAAAAGAACACAAAAAGTCACTAAATTTTTATTTCCTCCCCCAAAAAAATATAATAATAATAAACTAGAATAATATCAAAAAAAAAGTGGAGTTATGTTTTTAAAGCAAATTATATTATGGGAGATTTCTTTCCCCTCTTTTTTGCCCTTCTATCTTTTTGATAATTATTTCCCCTCTTGAAAACCCCTCCCCCCCCTCCCCTCCTCCCCTCCCCCCCCCCCCCCCCCCTTTTTTTTTTTCCCCCTCCCTCTTTTTTCCTTTTTTTTTTCCTTTTCTCAACCCCTTTCCCCCTCCTCCCCTTTCTTTTCCCCCTGGGGGAAAAAAAGGGGGGGAAAAAAAAAAAAAAGGGGGAGAAGAAGAGAGGGGAGGAGAAGAGAGAGAAGGGGAGAGAGAGGAGAGAGAGAGGATTAAAAACACGCAATTGATATGAAAACGAAAATTAAGAAAAAAAGGAAAAACCCTTAAAAAAAAAAAAAAAAAGGGGCGGACGAAGTAAAAAGACAAGAAAATAAATCAAACTAAAAGATGAAGAATCGCAGGCTTTGAGAGTAAAAAACATGTCGGATGGTTGAGGTATCGCCGGGGACCTAGGGGGGGGAGGAGGCCCTTGGCGGTGCGGGAGTGGCAAAGTGGAAGGCGAGGGGGGAGGCGAACTTTAAATCCCCCGCGGCCTACCACACTAAAGGCCCGCCATTTTTCCCGCTGAAGGGAGTCCTCGCAGGGGTAGGGCACGCTAAAGGAAATAAGATGAAAGGGGAAAAAAAAAGGGAAAATATTTGGGAAAAAATGTACAAAAAAATCAAAAAAGTAAAACATCTTTTGTTCCTCTGAAGGTAGTTTCCTCGCAGGGTAGACCCCGCCTGAGGGGGAGTAAGGGAAGGGAGGGAAGTTTTAGAGGGTAAAAAAGGGTTTAAAAAAAGGGTGAAAATGTAAAAAAAGGTTAAAAAAGGGGGAAAAATGAAAAAAAAATAAAAATGTAAACAAATGGTAAATAATAGGGAAAAAAAGTAAAAAAAAAAAAAAATGGAAGGGCGGAAAAGATTAGGGGTAAGAAATGGGCAAAATAGTTAAAAAATGTAAAAAAATTAAAAAAATGAAAAAATGGGACACATACAAACTTTTAAATATTTTTAGAAAAAAAAAAATAAACGACACATTTTTTAACCTTAGAAATAAAAAAATAAACGTAAAATTTATTACCTTTAAAACACACAACATAGTCACAAAACCCACACACACACAAACGATGGCCAATTTGATACCGTGTGGCCTGCCATTCTGGGGTACCCGGGTTTGAATCCTCACTGCCCCCGAGGTTTTTATCATTAAAAAAATTGGGGGGTTTTACTGTCCCTTTTGAGCAAGGGAGGGGTTGTGGTGTGTGAGGTCCACTTTGCCCAAAGATCGGTAATAATGAGCCCCAAAGCCGCAACGGGAGGGTGAAATGGCGATCGCGATTTGGACACGCGGGGACAAGGACCTGGGGTGAATAACACACACCATACCCACACACACACACACTCACACGGGCCAAAACCACACACACACACCCACACACAAACACAAAAAACACCCCACACACACAAAAAATAACCGGTGGACGTGTGGTATTAGTACAGTAGTATATTATAGTGGAGTAGGAGTAGTCGTTGGCTGAGGTGGTGGTGGGGTGGGGGTTCAATCATTTTTTTAATACCATAAAAACCCATATTTTTCAAGCTGTAAAAATTTTCCTTCCTAAAAATTCCCAGCTGCCCCTCCTGTCTTCCAAAGCTCTATTTGGTATTGAAACCGTCCATATTTCCCGTAGTCTAAAGGATAAAAAGGGGTTTCAAAGTTAATTAAAAAAGAGTTTGATGAAAATGCATACATGTTAGATTGCATTGAGCTTAACCCCCTTCACACCCAATCTTTTCCTTTTCTTAAAAAAATTGTATGGTCGGCATAAAAATACGAAAAGTAAATAAAAAATACCAAATTAGTTTGTGGGGAAAAGGGTACTAAATTGGTCAATCTATAAAAAATTCTAATTTACTAAAAATGTCTAATTTTAGCTAAATTTCATTTGGGAAAATTTGTTCTGCCCCAAAGGGGTTAAAAAATAGTTTTTTTTCCCTTTTACATGTTAAACGGTTTTATCCCGTTAAGATTTCTTTTTCTTTTTTTCCGTCAGAATTTGACGTAAACTTTTTTTTTTTGGTTTTTAAAAGAAATTTTTAGATGTTTCCTTATTTTTTTTTTTTTTTATTTTTTTTCCTTTCTTTTTCCTCACGCATACAATCAAAACAAAGTAGTCAGAGTAGTAATTATATAAGAAAGGGGGGAGAGAGGAGAGAGAGGGGGAGAGAGAGAGGAGAGAGAGAGAGAGGAGAGAGAGAGAGAGAGAGGGGAGAAAGAAGAGAGAGAGAGAGAGAGAGGAAAAGACGGGGGCCCAAAACTGCCCGCTGTGAACACTTTTGAGCTTCATTCTTCCCCGCCACTGCAGACTTTTACCCCGCCAAGCCCTTTTTTATCTCCCCCCACCCCCCAGACCTCACCCCCTCCATCACTCCCACACCCCTCTTTTAAACCCCCCTTAAGGCGTCAAACCCTCCCCCCGTACCCCGCAGGAGAACCCCAAACTCGTCTTGGTCGCCACGCACCCACATTAGCCCTATGACCCAATCGTTCTCCCAAAATAGAGGCTAAATACCATTGAAATGATTTGTTTTTGGGCGATATTTCCGTTTTTTCTGTAAATTAGTGTTTATATCGTCATTTTGGGGTTTGGAATCGTTCACGTTATCATCCTTTTAGGTTGATTGGGTTTAAAGTTCTTTTGACGGTGTCCCTATCGCTCCCTAACCCGGGGTTTTAAATTGGTCGAAGAGAATATTGCACATTTAGAATATTTGGAATGTCTGGAACGAAGTTTTCTCAGAGAATAGTTCCCCGTCACCCGCATCACCATCATACCACCACCACCACCACCCCGCCCTTTCAACTCGTATAAACACAGATAGATGAGTGTTTAAAAATTTTTGGGGTATATAGAAATGTCCGGGTTATTCTTGATCTATATGGAGGGCTTTTCTTTGCGTTTAAATATTTATAGATTTGTTTAAATTCCATTAGGACGTCCGCAACGGGTAGAGATAAATGACTGACTTTTTATGTGGGGCTTTTTAAGGGTTTCAATCATTAGGTATTTAGACCATTTAGTTTATATAAATATGTTCCTCTCTCTCTCTTTTCTCTCCTTTTTTCTCTCTCTCTCTCTCTCCTCTCCTTTTTCTCTCTCTCTTTTTTTTCTCTCTCTCTTCTTCCTCTCTCTCTCTCTCTCTTCTCCCCTCTCTCTCTCTCTCTCTCTCTCTCCCCTTTTTTTTTTCTTTCTCTCTCTTTTTCTCTCCCCCCCTTCTTCTCTCCCCCCCTTTTCCCTCTCTCTCTCTCTCTCTCTCTCTTGTCCTTTCCCCCTCCTCCTCGTCCTCATTTATTCCTTCCTTCTAAGAGGCCTTTCCCAGGAGGGTTTTTTTTCCCGTGTGTGTGTGTGTGTGAGAGGGTTTTTTTTATTATTTTATTATTTTTACTATAATTTTTTATCATTATTTCTATTTTACCCACTGCTATTATACTTTTCTATTACCACACCATATTTTTACCTAGATCTACTATCTTCTACTACTACTACAAAACTAAAAACTACTACTACTACTACTATACTACTATACTACTAGGGATTTATCATCTTCTTGGACCTCTGACGCTTAGCTCTCTTTAAGGGCCTCCTAAAATTTGGCTCCTTAGTTAAAAATTGTCAACTTTTCCCTTTGGGTAAAAATTTTTATTAGTTTTTTGGGCCTTATATACATCCTAATTCTTGTCTCCTTGCAGGCCCGGTTTTTGGGCAGGGCCCAAGGGGCCTGTGCCACGGCCTT
>JACEEZ010001391.1:56840-64311 GCA_016584305.1 Chionoecetes opilio
GTGTGTGGTGTGTGTGTGTGGTGTTGGTGTGTGTTGGGGTGGGGTTGTTTGCAAACTTGGGGGTTTGAACTATTTGGGGCAAAAAAGAAATTGAAAGAAAAATAATAGAACCCTAAACAATATATTTAAGCTTCAGCAAGACGAACCAAAAGGGGTTTATGATGAGGCAGTAATAGTCCTTTGCCAGTAACAGCCACCCCTGTTTTGGGGACTCTAGCCAGCACCAAGTCACGAGAATACAATGGCAAAATACCCAATCGCACCGTTTGAAACATCATTTCCATTAAGTATCGAACAAATAACAAATATGTTTTTGTATCTCAACGAAGACTTGGACGATGAATTAATTAATGAAACAATATAAAAATTTCAAGAAGATTGGACAACATTTAAAGTAACGATCACCCACAGTTCCGTGATAGAAAGTCAACATGAATAACGCTTTGAGATTGTCGGTAAACAGTTAATCAAATGAAGCGAAAATTTTCTCTTTAAAACGCGTTGCAAATATATAAAAATTTCTACATTTAAAAAACCTTACACCCAGATCTTTCTTTGCTATACAAAATTGTCTGCGTCGAGCCTTAAATTTCGAAAAGTACAAAATACCAAATTAGCTAGTGGACAAGGATACTAAAAGGGCATATCCATAAAATATTTTATATCCTAAAAAACGTTAAAGGTACCCAATTACAATGGAAACTCCGTTCTGGGGCCAAGGGGTTAAGAGATAAAAATTATGAAAGTCGATTAAATAAATCCCTCGTTTCGATTCTAAACTTTCATTTATTCACGATGTGAGTTTACCGTCCCCGCTATGTGCACTAGTTTTGGTTTTATCTATAGAACAAAGATATTTTCTTGCTATATATCTCCATATTCTCCCTATAACAACATGAGGGCCCTTCAACCTTGTTCCGGCTTGTGGGATTTGTGGGTTTTAGTTCTATTACTCCATCAGTCTCGCTTGGCCCAATACAAGAGGTCTTTACAATTTTTTTTTCTCCTTTGTTTCTTGTGTCATTTCATCTTCCCTCTCTTCCTCCCCCTCCTCCTCCTGCTTCTCTTTGTCCCCCTTGTGTCTTGGTTTGTACTCACCATCCGCCCCCTGAACCCCACCCGCGTTTCCCTTTAACCCCTTGTTAACATGGTGCGCCCCCTGCTGGGGGGTGTCGTTGTTTCGCAAACCGGGGGTGGGGCTCCTGATTTCACGTAGGGCTGGTAACCTGCTGGAAGCCGACCTTTCCCCCCTTTGTTGACACAGCTGCTTATTCTCCTCATATCCCCCGCCGTCGCCTTCCCCGAGAAATGGACCCCGCTCTCCAAACACCCTTAACCCTTTAGGTCAGAACGTAATTTTATGTTTTTTGACTCTATTAGCGTTTTAATAGTTAAGCAAATTTTATAGAATGACCCGGTTTGTACCCTTGTCCATTAGCTAAGTTTTTTTTTTATATTAAAGTCACTTTTCTAATGTTTGGCTAACAAAGACGATTTTAATATATAAAGGAAAAACCTGGGCGTTTTAAAGGGGTTAATCACGTCACTTTGAGCTTCGCCCATGTTTTGCGCTGCGTGAATCTTTAATGAGGGAAGCAGGGGAGCACACGGAGAACAGGAAAAGGAGGGATGAAACGCAACCCCTGATTTTTATTGTAGGGGACATAGACATGACTCAGTTTTGGGTGTGCAGGCAAATAATAAAGGGTCGCTCGTGTTGGGGCTAGAAATAACCGACACTCCTGGTTAACCCCCGGGTAGCATATTCCCGTTTTTGGAAGGTAGTGGGGTTTAAGGCCGGTTTCCCCCTAGCCCCCTTGTACGGCCGCCGTAAACAAAAATGAGCAACAAAGACTCACAAAAAAGTCGACCGCCCCCGCCGTACCCCTGTACGGTGCCCTAAAAAGTTAAAATCAAGTCATCTCTCCCGCTCGTTGGTGTCCGCTCGAGCGGAGGTGCAAACTGTGCCCCAGTTACCACAAATACCACTCAAGCGGTGATGATGGTGACGTCATTGTTGGGTGGTGTACGGCAACGGCGGCCGTAGAAGCGGGCTAGTGGGAACCGGCCTTTACTCTTGAACACGTTAGGTTACGTTAGGTTACGGCCAGGATAGGTTAGGTTTCCTTTACATTATTGTGGTAACTTTGTGTGAGAATCACAAGAGGGTATTTTCGAGATTATCCTATGGTTAGTTCAGAGCTACAGCCAAGCGTCTTCACCTGGAAACCCCATACTCACATAGAGAACGGGAATATGCACCGGGTAGCTGACAGCAGTGGCCGGTTATGTTCAAGGACTGATATGAGGGGATGGGTTAGCAGGCTGTGGAGAGTGTGGCGTTGATGGTTGCCGTGCGGGGGGATGTGAGGCGGTGATGGAGATATATTAGCAGAAATATTGTGTATATTATTTTTCCCCATTTATATTAATTATTTAGCAACCAGGAAGGGTTGAAGTGGTATTATGAACAATATTATTAAAATCTCCAAATTATCGTAAGTAGCCCTATAGCAAGCAGCTAATCAGAGGAACTCAGAAGCAAAACTCAGAATGGTTTCTTTTTATTGGTAACACTGCTGTTGGGTATCAATGAGAACACTCGTGCGTCATGTTAGCTTCAATTAACACATCATTCAAAAGGCAATGAAATTAGTGAATGTGATATGATAACAATTGATATATTACTATAATAACCCTATATTAATATTGTTTCGTGCAACAACAAATAGCTCTAAATAATGCCAATTTATGGTGTGTTACACCGTAGTCGAGATCGTACTTTGATGTTAAAGCACACATCGGTAAACAATTCCTGACCGGTGTAACCCGGGAAAACCCCCCAACAAAACGCAGACAATTTACGAAGGACACTTCATTCATATTAATCCCTGAAGCCAGAACGTATTTTCATTGTAATTCGGATACCATTAGACGATTTCAATGAATTATAAACAACATTGTATAGCTAAGACCTCGTTTATTAATATCCTTTGTCCACCAGGTAATTTGGATATTTAGTTACTTTCGTTAAGTTTGTCTAACAACGGACGATTTTATATGTCAAAGGAAAGATTGGCGCGACGGGGGTAATTAGGATACAAAGGTGGTCATCAGAAGACAAGTTTTTTCATCCTATCACTCAGATGCGAAAATGTCTTAGCTGGAGGAAATCTGATACACTCTCCAAGACAGTACTTATGCGGTGCATGTTATGGAAGAGCTCATACCAACCAGTCCTGGTCAAACAGCAAGATGCTGACCCAGCTAGGAACAGCACCCAGCAGTTCCCATCACAGCGTGGAACAGGCGCCAAGCTAGGAACATGCACCCAGCAGTTCTCAGCGAGGAAACAGGTGTAGCGGTCTGGGAGGTTTGGTTATTCATTTGTTGTTTGTTATGAGATGCCATGTAGCGCGCCAAGAGGTACGATGTTTACTTTTCATTTATACCGCCGACGCGGAGAGGCAACAGCTTGCTCCCGGCTCCTGCCACAACCCACAGCCGACGGCCGGCCGGAGATTTCCGTGGCGGATTAATTCGCCGTGGATTACTCTGGGTGGATTTAACACAATCATCTTCACATCATTTATACATTTTTCTCATCTTCAGTCTTTTTAAGTATATCTTTTGCGTCTTATTACCCAGTAATGTGACTATATATAAGCACAATCGATGAGAGACGAATCTTTTGTAATCAAGGAGCTTTAGCTTTGCTTGTTACGGTTGCATGTATACAGGGCGTGGCGTTCTTCAGGAGGCAGCCTTTGCACTCCTCTGTCACCGGGCAGCGCGGTATCTTCACATGTAACGGCAGCATGTCGAAATATGCTGAAAGTCCTTGCGCCGCGTGCTATTTATTTACACACAGACTACAATGCACATGAACACAATGTGGACATACTATCACTACATAACCTAGTATGTGGGTATGTCTTTGCAATATTTGCTGTTGCGAGTGACACTGAAATTTTCATGTTGCACCGGAGTTTTTCCTCTAGTTGATTTTAAACGTAATGTTGAGGTTTTTCGCTCAAGTGCAATGTGATTACTGTCAGATGCCACATTGATATTACACACATACCTTTTTGGCTAGGATAGTTAGGGGTAGATGTGTAGTCTTTTTGAGCAAGAAAATTCTCACATCCGTTTGAGGCAATGTGAAGAATTATGTGTAGATATGGGGGTGAGGAAAGACACTGTGAGGACAAAAGTGACTATAGGGTCTTGCTGAGAAACAGTCCAGAGACATCATGTATTGATACCCATGTATTGGATTTTTTTCAGAAGCTGACGCATAGGATAGTGATATGTTTAGTGATTAATGTAATCATTACTGAAAACATTGCGCTTGTTGTGAATTGAGGGTACCTAAAATCCATTTGCTGTGCCGTGCCCAGTTAGCTACGGTAGTGAGCTAGTTTCTTATATAAATTATTAATATTTTCATGTGTTTCGTGAATATGAGGAGGAAAAACATGTTGTTTACATATTCACCACTTACTAATACTTTTTATGCAGTTTCTTTGTCTGAAGCTGTTTATTTGAACTTAATTATTGGTTAATCTGGCTTACCTACTTTATTATTTTATTTGTTTATTTTTTATGATTATATTATTTTATTTTTTGTACACAATCCTACAATAATCAAACTTAGAGGGAATTCTTCCATGCGGCACTATTTAGTGATGTGTTGAGTCATATTTTGTGTCGTATTACCCACCTACAGAAACCAGGTGGCATTGCCTGTAATTCACTTCATTTTTTTCAGGTATCCAATACATCTGTCCCTTATTACTTTCTAACATAAATTTTCTACTCGACTGAGGCGGTGGAACTGGTCTATAAATAAACGGGTCGGCTTTATTTCTCCCTTTAAATATGGGAACGAAATTTACTCTCTTACACTAGAGGTACTTTATGCCTTACGTTAGTAAGCATGTAAGTAGACTGTTTTAGTTTTCCAACAATTGTCCCCCATATTCCTTCAAAATCCAAATGAAAACAGACATCTGGGCATGGGACTTTTCCTACATCTTGAATTAATTTCCAACAGTTTAATTAAGAACCTCCTGCAAAATAACTTGTATATCTCTCAGCACTGTACCCTTTTTTCACACGCTCTCTTACCTCGAATTAATCTTCCATCGTAAAGTGCCATATGACCTCCGATGTCTGGCACATTTTCCCTTTTTTAGCATTAAATCAATCTTCCATCGTAAAGACCTCTTGTGTGCATGTGATACCATAATACCTCTTGTAGCATACAGGGCCCTGAGCTATTCTCGTGGTCGTGGTGTATATGATTGATCAATTTATTCCTTAAATTGATGCACACTTTGCCACTATCACTTCTAGTCCATTCCAGGCATCTTAAGTTTCTATTGGGAAAGCTGTACTTGTGTTACTCCTACCGTAGATAACACTAAAGTCGCCAGGACAGTTTTTTTCTATGTACAGACGTGTGGTGGCATTAATACTTACATTTCTACATCCATGATTTCAGGAAAGTTAGAAGGGGCTATTTGGAGAGTCTGTGTCATTTTGTGTCTGCATCTGTGTCATAGTATGGCTATAAATGAACATATTACAAAAATATCAACAGAGTAGCGACCAACAATAAGGTCGCCATCTAGGGTTTAGTATTTACTGAGTGTCCTCCCGACGTCGTCGTCGCGCGACAAAAAAAAGTTGCAAAATTTGAAACCGTATATACATGCAATCACAAAGCATAAAACAACGCTGAAACAGGGTAGATTAGATCATGATATAAACTACTGTGTATCATTTTCAGTGGCACATAAAAATTAGTAGTGATGCTATAATTCGAAATATTTCGCGGCTGGCGACTATGTTGTTATCTACGGTACATGTTTCTTTTCTCAACTTTTCCTTGTGTCCCTTCAAATATCCCGACTTTTTCTTCTCTTACTAGCAGGTTATTTCTGTCAACTTCTTCCAAGCCATTCATCTGTTAATACATATCTTGTTGTTAGGTTTTCCTCTCCCATTGTTCTTTTCCAAAGGTTGGCAGTTGTCTTTCCTCCTAGGTTAAATATTTCAACTAGACACCATCTTATTGCTAACCTTTGTATTTTTTTTTTTTTTTACGTTTTTAATTTTGATGGGAGACCACAAAATTTATGTAAACTCTATAGTTTTAGTACAGAGTAGTTGGGAGAGCTGCCACTTGTTATCTTTGTTATTCATGATGGCTGCGTGCCCAGGTAATTCTCGGTCAAAGGTGAGGTCAAAGTCAACTGGTATGCAATTCATCCTTCCCCGGTTCTTCTGTGCCTCTCATGATCCTTTGCACTGATACCATCATACCGATCAAAAAGGACATCTCTACTTTGTAGTTGACCAGACGATTTTTCATTATTGACTCCAGTCAGACCATTTCCACGACAACTCCATTGTGCACAGTGCTAATTGTTGATTTAAAGAACAAATATGTTGATTTAGAATATTAAATTCAAAACTGATTTTTGCTTTCATTTAGAACATATGCTATGTCATAGACCACTGTATACCTGGACTGCGCACGGAATATCGGCCTGTCGCACAAGGGGCTGAAGTCGGAGGGCCGCTCGCATTCATATATATATATATACGGATCATATAGACTGGTTTATCAGCATATATGATATACTATAATCTTCGTAAATGTTTGTTCTATAATATTATAAAATAAAATACAGTAAAACACGCTAAAGAAATGCCATTACGAGACTGAAGAAATATGCATGAAAATATTCACTTCAACTCTTCGCCATTTAAAACTTTGCGAGTCAACTTTTATCATGAAGGGTATCAATAGAAGCGCAATTTTATTTGCTTTCCATTGCTATATTTCGTTATCTGATAAATGAATTAGAACCATGCATAAATTAGCGTTAACTAAATAAATAAAATCATCAATCGGGTAATTTTCCCGATTGATGAGGTTATTTATTTAGTCAACACTAATTTATACACGGTACTAATTCATTTATCAGAAAACGAAATATATAAGTAAATAAATAACATCATCAATCGGGAAAATTACCCGATTGATGATTTTATTTATTTAGTTAACGCTAATTTATGCATGGTTCTAGTTAATTTATCAGATAACGAAATATAGCAATGGAAAGCTAATACAATTGCGCTTCTATTGATACTCTTCATTATAAAAGTTGACTCGCAAAGTTTTAAATGGCGAAGAGTTAAGTGAATATTAAGTTCATGCATATTTCTTCATAGTCTCGTAATGGCATTTCTTTAGCGTGTTTTACTGTTTTATATTTGATAATATTATAGAGCAAACATTTACCAAGATTACAGTATATCATATATACTGATAAACCAGTCTCTATGATAGTCCATAGACCACTATATATCTTTGTCGGGCGCCCCGCAGGCCCTATGCAGCCCGAAATTCAAAACTTTCGCGTGAACATCCGGTATTAGTGGGGTCAAGAAATAAAAA
>JACEEZ010001392.1:0-22593 GCA_016584305.1 Chionoecetes opilio
GGGTTAGGTGTTGGTGGGGGTGAGGATAAACATTAGGGTGTGGTAATGAAATTCCCTCTCCGGGAATTGCATTACTGACACAAATTCGTGTTAAAGCTTGCAGACTGCAGTTGATATGAAGTCAAATGCAAAATTCTGCTCGACCTAAAGGGAACGAAGAGGATTGAGGGACGTTATTCTGCATGATTTTCGAACTACACATGAGGGAACAAGTCCTTTAGCTATTTATTATTTCTATCCAACAATTAAGGAAACATTCACATAAACATTTATCATTGCAAGGTTTATCTATTTAGTCCTTCCTTTTGATCCCTATGCATGGCCCACTGTTTTGAAAATAGGGAGAGGACGTCAAATAGATACTGTTCTCATGCATATTAATTAACTAATCTTGACTTTTCAGTAATTTTTTTTTTATATTTTGTATGCATGCACCGATTCTTTTGTCTTCCGCCGAAGAACCAAATTCACCTTCTGACTTTGACGAATTTTTTTCTACGCGAGGAGTTTGATTTTGCTGCCCAAATAGTGTTGAGGGTGGTGGTGGTGGTGGGGGGGGCACTGTTAGGGATGGAAGGGGGGAGGACAAAGCATGGATTCATGTTGAGGCGGCGGCAGATGAGGCTCGTGTGCGTTTCGAATCAGTGCGGGGCAGGTAGGTGTTTGGGATGGGGCGGTGAGGGGAAGTGGAGGGTAATGCAAGGGTTCAGGTGGCAGTATTCTGCACGCGAGAAACATGTAGCTATTAATTCTTTCCAAAACAGTTAGCGGCAGGGCGGGTGTTGCCTACCTCTACCCCACAGCCGTTTTAGCAAGGCTCATGGCAGGGAAAATGGTAGCTCTGTGCGCACGGGAAGAAGTCCAATATCCGTGCCTCGACAGCATTACGTATATAGAAAAGTCAACACTTGTTTTTACTTTGCCGCTAAATGCCGCGCTGTAAGTATGACTGTGCACAGTTTAACTTGTAACACAACGTTGTACAATAAAAATTTCCGATTGGATGCGTCTGTTTCTCGTTATTCACAAATTGTACGAGTGGTGTATCTCATACCTGGGCTAAAATCCGTCAAGCGCACACCCACTTGAGACAAAAATAATGAATGTCGCGTTGTGGGGACGGAGCGTGTGGCTGTATATATAAAGGAGAATTCTGGCGCATCTGACCTGAAGCAGAAAATGTAACAAGGGATTGTGGATATTGTATTGGTGAATTTTCCCCGAGGGGCCCGGGCGAGAGAGATCCATGATACCGTCATAGCTAAGTCCGTCGGACATATAAATCAATCAATCATTGGGGGCATACGCCGGGGGGCGCGTCGCCTCGCCCCCCCTACGACGCCACTCCCGGGGGTCACCACGCGCGAGTTTCCCATGCAGGCTCCTTTCCCATAAGCAGCTCTCGACAAGAAAAATCAACTTGCCCCAGCCACAGCCTTGTGGGGGGCCCCTTTGGGCCTCCCTCCACGCCGGTTTGTCTCTTACAGATCAACCCGAGGGGAAAGGGGATGGGTTTTTCAGGGTAGCGTGCCACATGCCCATATACCCGGGAATTTGGGCGCGACGGACTAGCGGGAAAATAGGCCTCGATTCGCCCTAAAGGTCCCAATCGTTGATTTGACACGAAATCACCCCAGCAATCCCCCTAATTCTGCAAAAGACACTTATTACCAAAGGCATTGATTCGTCTTTTTAAAGTACTATTTATGTCCATGTCTCACAACCATAGATTTAAGACGGGGATCCCCAACGTTTTTAAGATCCGGATCTTTGTCCTCCCCAAAAGGAAACCAAACCAACCCCAAAATTTACCCCCGCTGAGCGAGCCCCAAAAACCCCCGGGGGCTATGCCAATCCCCGTAAGACTTCTTGACGTGCCCCCGCCGCCCATTGGACTGCGCTCCCAAGTATGAAAAACTTTCCAAGATCTCTTCCTCGCCACACGCAGGGGAACAGACTGAAATTTCCCTTCCCTCTAGTAAGTTTCCCAAATCCCTGGCCCTTTGGGTCTTGAGCCAGGAGACCTAAAGGGTCCCCAAAGGCTTTGCCCCCGGGCGGGCGCCTCGAGAGCCATCCCCAGGACCTCCAGGGGAATCAGCAAAGATTGCTGCATCATGGGAAAAAAACAAGATCGGGGATTTTGGGGTGTTGCCGACGGATCCCTCCACAACACTTTGATCTAAAAACCTTTGCCCAAATACCCGGCCATACAACGTTGAAAAGTTTTGGGGCAAGGACCCACCCTTCCCTCACTCCTGTATTCACAGGAAAGAAGCTGGATACACCTGCCCCCCCTTCACACCCACTCTCATTTCCCAGAATACAGACCAGTTAAAAACCCCAATAGCCCTTGGCGGGAAATCCCTCGAAGTCGCGGGAAGACCCCAGGGTAAACTCACGATCCCACCTTTTGTGACTGATTTTCACCATTTTTGGGGGAAAATTCCCCTCAAAAAACCCGCAAACAAGAAAATGAAAAAAAAAAGAAAAGAAAAACATTCACTATAGTAAAAAAGGGCGGGTAAGCAAAACCTATTGTGAAATTTTTTGATAAAAGCCCCAAATTTTTGGCACAGAAGTAGACCAATTTTTATGAAAAAATTTGGATGTGGAGCCTTTGCCCAACGGGCCCCTGGCGGCCGTGGGGGCCCTTTTTTCCCAAAAATGGCCCCCCGCAGACCCCCAAAAGCCCACAGAAGTTAGATAAATTTTTCTGCTAAAGGGTTTTTAAGTGAATGTTATTGAATTTTTTGAATCAAGAATCCCGATAGCTCTTAGTCACATTTTGGGAGATGCGCTGATTTTAAATTTAAAACATTTTTAGGCTAATTGCAGATGAAATGGCGAAAAGGGAAAACCCCTGATCAGGCATCAAATGCTGACTTTCCCTTTGGGAAAAAGGGGCTAATTTTTTTAAAAAAAAAATTTTTTGGGGAAAATTTTAATCTACTTTCTTCTCTGTCGCCCAATAGCTATTCATGGAACGGGCCCACCCCAAATTTAAAAGGGTTTCCCCAAATTAACAAAATTTTTAAACAAAATTATCCCTAATTACATCGAAAAATACAAAAAACAATAAAAAAACCGTTTACTGAAAATTATGGTGGCTTGCTCCCCATCAGATCAATCCGGGGCCCAAGTCAAAGGGTTTTTTAACTTATGTGGTCAATGGAACTCCTACATTTAATTATCATTTTAAATTAACCCCTAATCGGGGAAAAAAGGGAAAATAGGGAGATAATTTTCACTGTTTTACAGTACCTGTGTTTTGTTGGAACAGTCCAGAATTTTCCATTTAAATTTTGGGCAAGTTCGTTCGGAGAGCACTCCCCTCGCAACACACTTTTGGTGGGGAAATTCCAGACTGGCCTTCTTGCATTTGCACTTCTTGATGAGCCCCCCCTGGCTTTTGAAGGAGAAAAGCCCCCGGGCGGGGCCCTTTGGGATGTTTCGGGGGGGCGCGCCCAAAAGGGGTTCGTACATGTCGCGGGGTTCCTTGATCCATTGGGTTTGGGGGTGGGGGGGGGCCCAATTTTTGGGGGGGTTTTTTTTTTTCGGGGAACCGGGGGCCGACCCCAAAACCTGTCTGCCCTGGTATATTGCTCGTCGGGCGTGCTGCTTCAGGGCTGATTGGGTCGGGGGGGATCGCGGGAATTGCTTTCTTTGCAAACATTTTGGGGGGGCGTGCCTTGTCGATATGGGTTTGGGCGGTGCTTGTTCTGTGTAAAGCAGGATGACAAACCTCTCTATGGTGGGGGCATGGCATCTTAATCAATTGACCGGGTGCGTGGAGAGGTCAGTGAGGGGTTTTGAGTCAGCTGGGGTTTGGGAGCTGTCCACACTCCCCAAATTGCTGCCCTTTTGGGCCATGTCCGGCGAAGCGGGAGACCGTGTCGCGGGCCCAAATTAAAAGCATGAAAAAATGGTATTTGCCTGTGCTTTTCGGGGCCCCAAGGGGAAACGCCCCACCCTCAGGGCTGCCAAAAACCCGGGGAAACCCTTTTGCCCGTCCCTAAAAGGAAACACCCACATTTTCGGTTTTCCTCCTCCGGGGTGCTTGCCATGGGCCACTGCCAAAACAACAACATCGGTCAACTGTGCGGATGTGGACTTTTTTGTGGCCATTGTGAGCACGTGGGCGGCATGAAAACTCATGGGGGCTGTCGGTTCTTCGTGGTTGAAGGATTTGGGTTTGGCAATTTTCTTAAATTTTTTCAGAGTTTGCTTCTTAAAAGCTTCAAATCGCTCACGGTTTTGAAATTTCCATTTTTTAAAGGGAAGGTATTTTTTTTTGCTGAAATCTGTGGTAATGATTTTTTGCAAAAATCAGTCACCATCTTGACCCCCCCCGCTCAGAAAATGTCATTACTATTTTTACATTGCTGAAATTTTTCCGGGGGTTTTTGCTGTAGTCATAATTTTTTTGGCCATGTCGCCACAGGTTGCAAAAGCCGTCCTACTAAATGCCAAGGGTGTAAAACCCGAAATGACTCTCGGGAAACCAACTAGATCAGCCAGATTCGTCTTGGCGAAAACCTGAGGGAACATAGGTTTCCCTCTCTGAAGCTATCTGGCTTCTCAGTGGCGTGCAGCTTGGCAGAAGGGCCTGTTTCCCTCTTTGTAACGGAGTCTGTCCCGAAGAGAGCAAAACGGCACAACCCCTGTGTCAGGTACCATTTGGGTGGTTTTCAAGTTTTTGTAGCCCTGCCTGAGCAATTTGGTTTGTTCTCTTGAATTTCATAAATGTCCTTCATAAAACTGCGATCTTTTGAAGGGGGAAATTTTCAGAAAGTGTAGATGACATCCACAGGGGTGTATAAAAACAGCCCAAAGGAAGGGTTGAGGCGTTCCAGTTTCACAACAGTTTTTTTCATCGACCCCAAACGCTAAAGCAAACATAAAACATTTTCCCATAGAATACAGGTTTCGGGCCCATCCACCGGGCCCCTTGATGAAGGGTCCGGGAAAACGGATTTCCCAGGGATCCGGGGGGAGGCGGGGTCCCCAAAGGACGATCAGTGAAAGCTCAGCCATCTCACGGTAGTCAGCTCAAAGGAGGTTTCCCCTCCGCCTCAGGATTTCCTGTAGATTTCCTTTGCCTCTTTCTTCTTTTTATTAAAACCATTTTTGCTGATGGACGGGTTTTTGTGGGGTTGTCTTTGGTAAATTTTTTCCCCAAAACGTCCTTGAAGTGCTTAAACCCAAAGGGAAATTCTCTGGGCTCTTGACCTTGCCAAACAGATTCTCCCATAAGCACCAACCAGCCCTTCTAGAAGGGTGGTGTCTGCAGGCCAGGTGGAACACCTTCCTGTCAAGCTTTCTCCGAAGCTTGGCACCCCCCGATATCCCCAACTGTTGCTGGCCTTTTGGTCAAAAAAAGGGGCAGTGATCACTCCAGTAAGCCCCCATGCCTCCAGCAAACCATGGATGCCTCTGCCTGGGGCCGTTTCCCGTTAAACTGTCTATCACTGGTACTCCCGTAGCTTTGCCTTCAGGGTATGCCGGTTTGGGCCTGAGACAAGCACAGCCCGAGTCTCTGAGTGGCCCAAGGGTCACTTCCCAGGACCCTCTCCCGCATCTTGCCTCCCATGGAGAGCAAACATACCTTTGGGGGGGTCCCTCCGGGAAACTTTTCCCTGTACTCCTGGCTGATGTGGTACCTTGTCAGAAACCTGTTCCGTCCCCGTTGTTGAGTTGAGAGAAAAAACTTTTCCAGGTCAGCTCCACCGCCCTTTAATGTAGCAGAGACTAAAGGGTGTCACTTGATTGTCAGACAAACCCAGACGTCAGGGGGACTGGGAGATGGTTTAACACACCCATGACCCTTTCCCGGGGAAAAAAGTGAGAGTCACATGTCTTGGTGAGTGAACATCCGGGGCGAGGTTGTTTTGGGAATCCAGGGCCTCTGCATTCCCTTCCTGTCGGGGTTGGGGGCACCCAGGTAGACACATCAGCCGAGTCCCTTTGCTGTGTGGCAGCTGAAAAAAATTGGGAGAAAAATTTTTTGGGCAAATTCATATCTTTTTCCCTCTCCTTTCTGCAGTCTTGCAGCCCTCTCTGCCTGCCCGCTGGGGAAAGTGATCAAAAAATTTTTTCATGACCCCGACATTTGGGGCCCTTTTTCTCTGTCTTCGATCCTGGTAGAACCCGATGTCCTTGTTTTCCCTTTTTCTCCCTTTATAGCAGTCGGTTTTCTCTATTTCCTGGATGACATCTGAAGCTCCTAGGGCGAAAAACTATCTAAATTCCCCAAAGGGAAAGGCACTCCTTTTCCCCCCAGGGTACCTGTTTTTACCTTTATTCCTTGCTAGATCTCTGTGCCCTTTTTTTGAAGTGTCCCTGAAATGCTGGCTGCAAATTTTTACTTGGTCATGGTCTTGATCCTAGCCATCGCCAGAATGGGATGATACCCCCCACTGTTTTTATTGGCGAGGGGCTTGATGCTTAGGGTTCCCGGGATTTTTTGGCAAAATCTGGAGATGGGGGAAGACTGGAAGGCCCCTTTTGTTGGTGGATAACCTGGGAGGGCCCCTGATGCTGGATTAAGGGTAGCCGATCAGGAAGGTTTCTGTAAACAGATCTAGTGGGAGGTCGGGTGACGCTTGTCTCTAAAAACTGCAGGTGGGGGTTCTGAGATGTAAACCTTTTTCGTCCTCGGAGCTCCCTTTGGGTTCGCCATAGTGAAGTTATCTTGTGAAGTATCCTCTGGGTTTGGTTTGGGAGGTTTCAAAGTCCCGCAACAAAAAATAACAGACCATTAAAAGGTTTATGCTAAAACCATTTTGAATTTGTGGGCTAGAGTGGGAAAAAAAATTTTTTAATTTGTTTTTAATTTTTTTTTAAAAAATTTTTCTGTAAATACACAAAGTTTTATTTCCATAAATGTTTCTATGCATTTTGATGCTTCATCCAGCATTAATTACTTTTTCTTTAACCTGCTTTATGCCCAATTTTTTTGGTGAAAAAATAGGGGGAAAACAAACATAAAATGCTTTCCCAAAAATGGCGTTTCAAGAAAAAAGTGTTAAATGAACTTCATGGGTTCATAGGCAAAGGTTCCCGACATTTTGGCTTATAAAAGGTTTTTAAAATTTTTGGGCTTTTTCCCGGTCAAAAAAACATTGGAAACCGTGCAGGAGGGTATAAAAATAGGAAAAAAAAAGTTTTCTGAAAAAGGGTTTAAACCCCAGGAGAAACCCGTGCGAGTTAAAAAATGGAAATTTTCCTTGGGGGAAAGGGTTTGGTGTATGATCAAAAAGGGGGTATCTGAACCATTGGATTACCTACTGCTTGTGTTTTCTACGGGCAGAAGTTTCGCCGTTGGCACGAGGCAGGGTCTGGTACCAACCCCAGTTTCGCCCATCAAGTCGTGGGCTACCCGGAGTTTAAAGGGACTTCGCTCTTGGAAAACTTGGGTCAGTACCGAGATGTTTTAAAAACACTCCCCGGTGAAGCTCTTGGTGCACCCCTACAGCGGAGCATCACATTAAACTCGTCCCCGGGCCCAAAACCCGCCAAAAATTTTCCCACTTTCAGGTACCTCCAAGCCAACGGGCTGTGGGAAAACACATTTTAGAGGAAAAAAAAAAAAGTTGGGCAAGGAGTTATTCCAAAAACTCGGCCCCCCCCCCCCGGAACAGTCCTTTGTTTCCCTTTTTCCCCAAGAAGGATGGAAATTTTTGCCCATTTTGATTTTGGCGATTTAATTTAGGTCTCAGAAATGGAAAGGGGGTCCGTTCCCCGTTTCCCAAAAGATTTTGCTCATGTCGTTAGGTCCGGGGAAACGATTTTTAGTAGTTTGGACCTTTTGGGCGGGGGGACTGGCAGGTACCCATGGGGAGAATCCTTTTAGAGAGGTTACGGGGGTTCAGTACGCCCGGGGGGTCACTACGAATGGCTTCGGATCCGTTTGGCTTGAAAAACTGGGGCCGCTTCTTTTCAGAGAATGAAAAAATAGGGAAAAATTTTTCCCGGGATGATAAAAGGGAACTCCCTGTTCGCATACCTGGATGATATTATAATTGCTAGCAAAGACCCCTGAGTCTCACTTTAAAACTTTAGAGTCAGTTTTGCAGGGGGACTGTTGTCAGCTGGGTTTTAAAAACCAAGTTCAAACCCAAATGTTAATTTTTGGGAAAACTAAGATTAGTTCTTGGGCCATCGGGCGACCAAAGGGGGGACTCCACACCATGGATGATTAAAAATATTTGGGCCCCTCAAAAAAATTTTCCCCAAATCCAAGTGTTGAAATGTTAGATCCTTTTTTGGGGCTAGGGGTTTTTTTCCGCCCCCTTTTTCAAAAATTTTTGCCTGAATGGAAATTTCCCCCAAACCAGCTTTAAAAAAAGTGTCTCATTTCACCTGGGATGCTTTTCAGGAAGGGAAAGTTTCAAAAGTTAAAACTTGCCCCTCGTGAAAGCTCCTGTCTTTTGGGATTCCCAGATTTTTTAGGCTCCATTTTAGCTATTTTTACAGACGCTTCGGGGTAAGGGGGCTTGGGGCAGTACTAATGCAAAAAGATGAAAAAAGGGGAAAAACCGTGTAATTCGGGAAGCGAGAGAGTTTTTTTATCCCGGCGGGAAATAAATTATTCCGTTACCATCAAGAGACCCTCGGATAATATGGGCTCTCAAACAATTTTTAAAGGGCGCTATTTTGGGGCTATCCCCAAAAACTGTCTATACCCACCCCTGCCCGGCCCTTTTCTTAGTTATTTAAAGGGGAAGAATTTTATCCCGGAGGGTTGCACGATTTGGTTAAACGGCCAAAACCAAAGTTTTAAACCCCAACTTCAAATATTTTTCCCGGACGGCAAATGTTGGGAGCGGACGCGTTTAAACGCGAAAAAAGTTCCGGCGGTGGGGGCGGTCACAGGGGGAAAAACCCGTGCCGAAATTTTTTACTCTATGAATTGGGCGTCGAACAACGTAAACATGAAATTTGGGGGGAAGGGGTCCCTCTAGGGCCCTTTTAAATCGGGGGATGGAAACCCCCTTTTCCGCAAATTTTCCCGTGAATTTTTACAATTTTTTTCCCGTCGATGGGCAAGGTACTGGGGCCGAATTGGCCACAGAAAAGAGACCCAGTGGAAAAAAATGTTATTCCCGACGTTTTCCCTTCCGGGTGGTAAATCAAAATTGGACGATGTGCCCATGGCTTTGGGCATCCGGGGGGCGTAATCGTACCCTAGCCGGGCCCCGAGGCGTGTGTATTTTTTTGGGCCCCCGAGGGGTGTGGACATTGGGTAATATGGTTTTCCAGGGTGTTATCTTGTGCCCAAAAAAAAGGGGCGACTCCCGAAAACCCCCTCCTATTTAGAATTTCCCACCAAACCCGAGGAAAACCAAAGGAAAAAAATTGTATAGATTTCTATAGTTACCCAAGAGTCAAGTCTTTTTATGCGAGTGTGGTATTCTTTTTTGAACAATTTATTACGGAAAATCTTTTTTAAATTGTTAAGAAAACTTTTTTTTATGGGCGATAAGCTGTATGAATCACCCCCCTGCCTTGTACAGATCACCCCCCCGGTGGGGGTGATCTGGTTTCAGATCATCTCTTTTTGGGAAAATTTGTGAATTGGGGGCCCCCCCCGATTTCGTACCTGAAACAAAATAAAACACCAAAAATAAATCTGTACCTGGGGTATTTTTTTGCTGCCAATAATTTTCAATATAATTTTTTAACCCATTTTTTGTTAATATTATTTCCCCTAGTAGTACGTTTCACCCGAATTTTCACCCTAAAGAAGGTTTTATGTTATAGAAAAGTCTCCTCAAAAAATTTGTATAGTAGGGAAAAAGCGAAAAAACCGAAACAGAGAAAAAATAAATGAGTAGAACTAGGTAGGAAAAGAAGATGACTGACAACAGCAACCCAAAAAAACAAGATCAAGAACCAAAAAAAAAGAGAGGGAAAAAACAACATCAGAACATACACCCCTGTATTTTTAATATTACGACTAAATTAAAATAAAAAACTAACTGCTACTATCTACTACTACTACTACTTTCTACATTTCTGATAAACAACTACAGCAAAACCGATAAAAACAAAAAACCCGTATAAATTACGTCATTTATAGTAAAATTTATAAGGTTAATGATGATGATAACGATAAAAATAATGATTAAAGTATGAGTGTATAGTAATTCTTTTGGGGTGTGTGTTTTGTGTGTATGTGGTGTGTGTTTTGTGTGTGTGTGTGTGTGTGGGGTGTGTGTGTGTGTGTTTGTGTGTTTTTGTGTGGGGTTTGGTGTGTGGGGTGTATGTTTGTGGTTTATGTGTGTGTGGGGTGTGTATATGTGCGTGGGTGGTGTGGTATTTACATATATTTATTTTACTTTCTATGTACTTGTTATTTTACTTCGTTTCCAGGATCTATTCCCCTTTGTTTCAAACCGTAGTATTTGTTTCGCACCGAGCAAGAACTCCCATTACGCCCCTCATCCGAAAGGGTCTATTAATCTGAACCACTCGTATAATTTATTGCCAGGTAATCCGCTCTTTAATAACCTCCAGTGCAAAAGAGGATAAGCAGTACAGGCATAGGCATCCCTCAGATTTATAGTTATAGCCCCAAAAAAAACCGCCCTCCGGGCGGACTTTTTTTGGCTAGTCCTGCGGAGGGTATTGGTGGGGGGCCCTTTGGCCCACCAAACACAGATCTCCGATACCCCCCCTAAATTTCCTGAAATCATGGGATGTAGAAAAAAATTCTATTAAGCCAATCCATTTACATCACCCCCAAACCCCCCCCTCACCCATTTCCCATACCCCCCACCCATTCACCCAAACCCCTTACCCCTCACCCCCCCACCCATTCACTACCCATTACCCATCACCCACACCCTTCACTCACCCATTACCCATCACCCCCCCCCCTATTTCCCCACCCCTACCCCCCAACCCCTCACCCCCCCCCCATTAACTCACCATACCCCACACCCATTCCCATCACCCCCCCATTCACTCCCCATTACCCTCCCCCACATCAAGGTTTTTCCCCAATTCTGAAAACCCCCATTTGTTTTTCACAATTTTTGCTAAAAAGGTGCTAAAAAAAAAGAAGTTATCGGGTCATTTATAAGTGGGCTTAAAAACCCTTTCCCCCGGCGAGCTGGTTCCAAAAAGGTGCCAATGATGGGATTTCCCCCAGGGGGGGGACCCACGCGGAAAAACGACAACAGACAGACGACAGACACACTTTCGCTTATATTATTATACAGCCCCAAAACCCCCCCCGGGCGGACTTTTGGGAGCTCCGCGGAGGTATTGGTTCGGGCCCCCAAAAAGGATTTTTTTAAGTTTTTCCCCTTTTTTTGTCCCTTTTTAAACCCCCAAACCCCCAACCCCCCGTAGGGAAAATTTTTGTTTTTAAATTCCGCAAAACCCCCGGGGGAAGCACGAACTTTTTTTTTTCCCCAAAAATTTTTTCACCCGGCCCCTTTTTCCCCCCAAAAAAATTTCCCAATTTCCCCGGGATTAAAAGCTTTGCCCCCCCCCCCCCCCCCCCCCCCCCCCCCCCCCCCCCCCCCCCCCCCCCCCCCCCCCCCCCCCCCCCCCCCCCCCCCCCCCCCCCCCCCCCCCCCCCCCCCCCCCCCCCCCCCCCCCCCCCCCCCCCCCCCCCCCCCCCCCCCCCCCCCCCCTTTTTTTTTTTTTTTTTTTTTTTTTTTTTTTTTTTTTTTTTTTTTTTTTTTTTTTTTTTTTTTTTTTTTTTTTTTTTTTTTATTTTAATTTTTTGGGGGGCCCCCCCCCCAAAAACCAGCCAATACCCCTTTAATTTTCCTGAAATAGGGATAAAAAGTTTTTGGGACCAAAAAATTTACTTAATAGGGGAAGGTGAAAACTTTCAAAAAGCCTCGAGGTTTTCCCCCCCCCACCGAATCCGTTGGGGCCCTTTATTTAACATGGATTTGACCCTTTTTATGAAAAAAAAATAACTTTAATTTATAGCAACGGACTCCCCTTAAACCCAAAGGGGGTACCACCTCCCTTTAAAACCCAATAACTTCCCCCAAAAAACCCTCCAAATTCCCCAAAACAACCACAACCCCATCCCCAACCACCTTAACAAAAAAAAAAAAAAAAATAATAAAAACATTAAATACTACATACTTTATATTTAGGTCATTGGCAACATTTGGGGTTTTTAAGGGGTAAAAGGGCTAAAAAAAAAGAATTTTTGGATCATTCTTGGGCTATCCTGGGGGGGGGGAAAAAACTTTTGAAATTATGAATTCCCAGGGGGGAACAGTAAAGAGAAAAAAAAGAAAAATTGGGTTATTTATTTCCCAACTTTTCAAACTTTTTATTTTGCAATTTTTTTTTTTCCCCATTTGTGGGTGGGGCCGGAAAACACAAAACCTCCCAAAGGTGGGCCCTTTAATTTTGGAAAAAAGAATTAATATGATTAACCCCAACCCTTCCCCAATCACCCCCACCCATTCCCCACCCATTCCCCACCCCCCCCCCCTTTCACTCCCCCCTTACCCACACCCCCCCCTTCACTCACCCATTCCCTTCACCAAAAACCCATTCACTCACCCATCCCCATCGCCCCCATCTATTCCCTCCCCCATCACCCATCACCCCCCCCACCCTTTCGTCACCCTTACCCATACCACCCCCCTTCACTCACCCCCATTCCCCATACTCCCCATCTTTCCCCTCCCCCATCACCCATCACCCCCCACCCTTTCCCCCCCCCATCCCCCATTACCATCCCCCCCACCCTTCATCCCCCATTCCCCATCCCCCCAAAACCCAAGGCTTCTCAATTCTCGCAACCCACTTTTTTTCCAATTCTCTTTAAATAGGCTGCTAAAAAAAAAAAAAAAAAAGTCATAGATCATCTCAAAGCGAGCTTAAAACCTTCCCTGACGCCCCGTTCCAAAACGTGCCATATGAGGGATCGCGCCACGGGGGGCGGCCCCTATCCACCCCACACAACACACACACAACACAGACAGCAGACAGAAGACACATTTTCGTTTATATTATTATAGACTAGCGCAAAGCCGCCCCCCGGGGGGCCCTTTTTGGTAGCTCCTGGGGAGGGCTTGGGCCCCAAACCCCCTGTGTTCGGGGGGGCAAAGGGCCCCACCAAACCAACTCTCCAGATACCCTTTCAATTTCCTGAAATCAGGGATGTAAAAATGTATGTATTAACGCCAACCTTCCATCATAGCCCTTCTAACTTTCCTGAAGAAAAGGCCGCCCCCCGGGCGGCTTTTTGGCTAGCTCCTGCGGGGGGGCTTTTGGGTGGGTTTGGCCCCCACCTTGTTTAGGGGGCCTTCCCCCACCAAACACAGACCCCCAGATAGACCCATTACCCACCCCTCAGCCCACCAACACAGACTCTCCGAAGCCCTTCAAATTTTCCCTGAAATTAGATTCCCCCCACCCATTCACTCCCCCCTTTACCATCACCCCCACCCTTTCACTCCCCCCTTTCCCTCACCCCCCCCATTCACTACCCATTACCCCCCATAAACCCATTCCTCAACCTTTACCCTCACCCCCCCCTTTTCCCCACCCATCCCCCCCCACCCTTTCCCTCCCCCATACCCCACACCCTTACCCATCCCCCCACCCTTCACTACCTATTACCCATTACCCTCATCAAGGTGTCCTCAATCTCGCAACCCACTTTTTTTTCTTCTTTCCCGCAAATAGGCTGCTAAAAAAGAAAAAAAGAGTGATCGGGTCATCCTATAAAGGGCTTAAAACCCTTTTCCCCGGCAAAAAGATTCCAAAAATTGACTAAGGATTGCCACAGGGGGGGCCCCTTTTTGGGAAAAAGACAACAGAAAACCCCCAAAAATTTCGCTTATATTATTATAGACGGAGACAGTGAGCCTTAAAAAAACCCCCCCAAAAAAGGGGGGGTTTTAAGTGAAGCCCAAAGAAGGGGGAATCCGCTGCTTCACCGGCCCCCCCCCTAAAAAATTTTTTTTTTTAATTGGGCAAAAATTCCCCGGGTTTTTTTTATTTATATTGGGGTTCCATTTTAAGGCCTTCATAATAATGATGGACGAATATTCGCTTGCGCATTCGCAAAAAATTCCCTTTTTTTAATTTTCCCCCCATTTGCATCCCCTCCCACTTTTGTTTGCGAATATCGAATATTTTTCCCCCAAAAAAAAGCAAAAAAAGAAAAAAACAAGGAAATTCAAGTCAATTTTAAATTAAAACCCAAATTTTGGTGCGAAAAGGAAAAAAAGGGGTCGGGGGATGGAGAAGGCTTTACTGGGCCCGGACAATCCCCCAACCCCAATCGCGAACCACCAGGGTCAGTGCGAACCCATTTGTCGGGAACCCAGAAAAATTAGTGGTTTTTTTGTAAACCCCCCAAAAACAAAATTTTTTTAAAAAATATCGCCGAATCCTTCCAACACCGGGGTTTTTTTGGGTTTTTTAGTTTCTTAGTGAAGCAATACCCTTTTTTAATTTAAAAATTTGAAAAGGAAGAACTTTTTGGGAAAAAATCCGGACCAAAACCCAAGAATTTTAGGGAGGGGGAAGCAAAAGGGGAAAAAAAAGGATGGGAAAAACTCCCCACTTAAAATGGAGGTTTTCAAACGTGTTATTGGTTTGTCCTAAAGAAAAGGGGGCCCCAAAAAATTATGAAAATTTTTAAAAAAGTGTTTTAAAAAATTGGTTTTCCAAATTTTTATTGATTTAAAATTCCCCAAAAATTGCTTTGATTAAAAAAAAATAAACATTTTCCAATTTCTATAAAACTATATTTAGATTAGGAACCCCACGCCCAGGGGGGGTCCAAAAAATCCAGCTCCATAAAACTCAAATTTTTACGGATCTTTTTTTAACCCCCCCTTTCCCCGGGAAAGGTACCCAACATTTTTCGCATAACTTTTCCCTTTTTTTTGCCCATTACGCAAGGGGGGGATATGAAAAACCCATTAGGGGGTATCATTTTTTTTTTTTTTTAAAAAATTTTAAGGGGTTTTTAAAGTTTTTATGTGTAAAAAAAAAAAAAAGTATAATTCTGATAACCCTAACCTACATCAATTTGCAGTTGGTTATTATTAAATGGGTGATCCATTTGTTATTGCAGTTACCCAGCATATGCCTCTTCAATTTTCCTGTCATGGCTGCTCACATTATTTTCTGTCATACAGTATTGTTCTAACTACTTCATAAAATATATAAGACATCTAAATATTTAAAGAAAATTAGGTCTCATTCAACTTAATTAAAATTAGCATACAGTTTGGCATATGCTGGCATAGATAATAATACGCATAGAAGTAAGGAATAATGAAAGATGCATGTAAGCAAAGCATCACCTTGTTGCACAGTTGCAGACAGCATAAACGTCTTGTAAACACCAACCGCTCCTTGCAGAGGTGGTAAGCTTTGTGTACTTACCAAATACCTATTGCTAGCCCAAGTTTCCTGTGAAGCAAAATAAATACCTATGTAGGGAATATTTTGGCAGTTTTCCCTAATATTTACCTGTGCATTACTATAATACATGTCTGTAGTGGATAAACTACTTACCTGATGTATAATTGTTTATGTTTCAGTGTGAATTGCTTAAGAAAATGGCTCAAGTCAGAACAAGGACGAAATCAAGTTCTCATTTGAGTAATCTTGTTGGCACTGGGCGGGAGCTGTTGGTGTCTGAACTGCCAACTGTGCGGGATATCCTGAGGTATGGCATCGACTTGAGGGAGCAAAGTGAAGATGACAGGAGGAACTACCAATTGGACAAGCTGGTGAAGGACATCTACCTGGTCTGATTTGTCAGTGGAGCAAAGCTAATGCTCTTTTCAAGCTACCTGTCATCAATGAAAAGGTGACCATCATATCAAGCTCAAGGAGGTCTGGAATCAGGCAGTGAAGGTTTCTCTTGGAAGGGCAAACTTGAAGCTAAAGAGAGGTTCATTGTCATGTTAGACAATTATTTGATATTTTGACTTGCAAGTGTCAGATTACCAGTTGTGAAGTGGAGGCTGTGAGGGCTGTGAGATCCAAGCCCACATTAATTGTTCCTGCAGCAGAGAGAAAAAGATTCCTTTGAAAGATCTAGCCTACATCATGGGACAGAGAGTGAAGGTTGGAAGTAAAGGACCCCATCAAATAAGTGGCCCTGATTTGCCAGAGCACAAGAGACAGTTGAGAACATTAGAAAGGCAGGTGATGGAAAGAAGGCAAAGAGAATCAAAATGAGCAAGGAGGAAACTGATGCAGCAGCAGAGAAGGCAGTCAGGGAGCATGTGAAGATATTTTTGGCTGATGATGATGAGGATCTGGAATTGTAGAGAAGTGGTGGAAGATGAGTTTGTTCCAGAAGTTGAGTTTTTTTCCAGAAATTAACCATAAGCCTGCAGCTTCGACTAAGGTACAGAAAAACTATGATGAGATTTCAAACATTGCCCTTGCTAGTGTAAGTTATGGCATAGGGCTAAGGCACAACTGCAGCAATAGCAACAGCAGCTCTGATTGATGCAGGAATTATCACAGACGACAACACGAGTAAAGTGATTGATAAGAGCAAGGTCAAGAGAGCACAGGAAAAGTTGATGAGAGAGCTGGGCAAGAGTTTGAAGAAAAGTGCAGGGAGGACGGGGGCATCTCCTGCATCCTCTTTGATGGGCGGATTGACTGACCAATATGATGATGGAAGTTGAGGAAGTGACCAATCTTTCTTGCTATGATCAAGGAGAACACTACAGTGCTGTTAGTGAACCTGGGAGCTACTATCTGTTTCACTTTATCCCAGAGAAAGCAACTAAAGAGGAGTCACATGCGGAGAAGATTGCTAAGATCATGTTTGCTTGGCTGAAAGAGAAGGGTTTTGATAAAACCTGTTGGCCATTGGAGGAGACTACAAATATCACACTGGGTGAAGCTGGAGTAATGCGGAAGCTGGAACTGCACCTGGGGAGAAAGCTGGTCTGGTTGGTGTGCAACTTACACACTGGTGAACTTCCCCTGCGCCATTTGATTATTTGATTGTTGGCCTTGATGGCCTTACTCTGTCAGACAAACAATTATCCGGGCCAATAGGAAAGCTCCTTGATTCTGCTACAGACTTTGAGATCAATCCAAACTTCACCCGTATCTCCGTTGGCCCTCCACTGATCAAGCTGCCTGACAAGGTCATTCAAGATCTCTCAACTGATCAACACTATGGCTATAAAATTGTCTGTGCAGTCAGGGATGGAGTGCTTCCTGCAGGGCTGGCTCTGTTAGAGATAGGACCAGTAAACCCACAGCCGCTGGCTCACAACACCTAATAGACTTCTAAGCTTTGGGTGTCAAAACATGGACTTAAAGGAAGAACCTGAAGAATCTGCACTGCATTGTGGAATTCATCATTGGAGTGTATTATCCATGTTGGCTCAACGTGAAAGTCAAACACTCCTGGATTGAAGGGCCTAGGCACATCCTCTTTCAACTGGACTGCCCTAAGTCACAGAGGAAGGAGGTGCTGGACATTGTGATGCCAACTGTGAAAAGATCTGTTTGGTATGCCCACAGTGAAGCCATCCTCAAACAATGCTGTGCTCTGAGGATCAGAAGGAGAGGAGTGTGGGGGGTGGAGAGAATCCTGGCCATCAGGGGAGATGAGAACCCAGATGCTCAGCTAGGAGACTCCTCTGTTAGGACCAGAAGGACACCTGACATTAATTGTGATGCTTCCAGCATAGGTGACCTGATCAGCTGGTCAGAAGATGTGTCAGAGCCACCTCTCACCTGCTCTCTAAGCACGTCCGAGGTGAAAAACTTCGTCAACACACCCATGGAAGTGCTCAACTGGCCTTGGCACACACAAAGCATTGAGAGGGTTATTAAAATGGTGACTGAGGCTTCTGCTAAGTTACTTTTCACATGAAAAGAGGGATGGAGGGATCAGGGCTCAGGAAACCAGCAGGAGACTCATGTCCAAAAATGAGTCCAAAACAGGACTTGTGCAACCTGGCAAAGTTCAAGAAGTCAGGAGAGTAATCTTTGTAATTGTATTCAGTGATTACATGCGATTGACATGCTAATAAATATGAAAATTTGATTTGGCTTATCAATATACATGATTTGCCTTATGTCTTCTAATATTATATAAAGGGGCTGTAAAGGGTAAAATTGAAAAATTAGAAATTCAAATTGATGTAGGTTAGAGATGTTCTATCTAAAAAATAACCTCATATTTGAATTCCTTGTATAAAAATACATAATGTAGACACCCCTCATGAGAGGATTTCATTCAGATTCATGATGGCACCCAAGTATGACCCGCCCTACTACACCACCTCCATATTCATAGATAGTTTTTCTTTAATCTTCAGTTGGATACCGAACAAAAACCCTATTGCTCTTTTTTTGTCTTTAATTTTCATGTAGATATTACCTCCGGCGTACATCTTCGTCAGGTTGTCGGCCATGATGAGCGAGGCAGGTGTGTGTGTGTGTGTGTTGTGTGAATCTGACCTACGGTGGACCTCTGACGAAAAAAAAAAAATACAGAACTTTAATGACGACGACGGTTGATGTAAGTCTTCCCGAAGGTATTCGTCACCCGTTCCTGTTTTGCAGGCAGCTTGGTGTTCCGCTGATACGTTTATCATTGCATCAAAGACTCATCCCTCAGGAAACAACATTGACACACTGAAACTCCTTATTGGAACTGATTACCGAGGCCGCTACGTAACACGCCGTGTTATGGTGCCAATAACAACGGCACAACATGGTAACGCCACACACTCGCAAATTCACCACGCCGCAACATCGCCACGCCCGAAACACCACCACGCTTGCCCACCTCGAACACATCCGCAACACCCGTACAGCACGAAAATACAATTACGTACAAACCACCAGCTGTAACTTGCCACCTACTATGTGAGCTTGTCGAGCAAAGCTTTTACTCCGCAATCAAGCTTATAGAGTTTTCTTCCCGCTCTGGCTCCGATGAGGAAGAGTAGGAGGAGGAAAAAATAATATGGAAGAGGAAGAGGAGGCCGAAGAAAACATACATGGCACGAACATTTACTTTGCATGAATTTTTTCGTTCTTTCTCCTATACTTCCATCATCTATTTCATCGGGTATTCTCTCCCTCCTCCCTCTACTATTTTCCTTCATCCTCGTAACTCTTTTTCGTGTATACCAATCAGCCCGGCAGTCATCTTTCTTCCCTCTTCGTGCACCACTTTTCCTCTTCTCTCCTTTCCTTTCTACTCTTTCATCTTTCTTCTCTCTTTGTTCATCTTCCTCCACGCTCTTCTGCTCCCCTGTCTCTTTATGTACTCTTTCTGGTCTCCTCTTCCTCTCTTACTCTCTCCAGTGTTTATACTATCAATATATATATATAATATATTATATATATATATATAATATATATATATAATATATAATATGTATATATATATATATATATATGTATATAGTATATATATATATATATATATATGTATATATATATATGTATATATATATATATATATGTATATATATATATATATATATATATATATGTATATATATATATATATATATATAATATATATATATATATATATATATATATATATGTATATATATGTATATATATATATATAATATATATGTATATATATGTATATATATATATATATATATATATATTATATATATAATGATATATATATATATATGAAAATGATGAAAGTGTTTATGTGCTGGGGTTCTCTCTAGAAGAACTGCCGTGCTGACAATGCAGTGCTATGTATTTTTTTTTACTGCTTTTTTTATTTGTGTTAATCCGCGCAAGTCCTGAAACTTCCAAAGTAATTTTTTTTTTGATAGAAGACAGTTTTAAAGTAGCATTTTCTGTATAAGATTTTTTTCTTTATCTTTTGGGTTTTTCTTCCAGTGGGTCACCACACACTACGTACTGAAAGAAATAAAAGTATAGAAGTCATCAGCGTGCAGTTGTTTTCTCAATCTCCCCCCTCTCTACCGATTCGCATATTTCCGTTTTATGGAATAGTATGTCGCGTTTACTCTAGCTCGAACACGTCACTTCATTACGTTAGGTTACGGTAAGTTAGGGTTGGATAGATAATAATTGACATCATGGAAAACTTAGTGTGGGAATAACTATGAGTTTAGGCCTCGCGGCCTCTTGTAGCTTCCTTTATTTTCTTATGAGGGTATTTTCGAGAAACACCTATGGTTAGTTCGGAGTACAGCCAAGAGTCTTCACCCGGGGGACCACATACCCACATAGAGTTTGGGGAAATATGCTGCCGGTTCCCCATGTCCACCTGAGCATCACACCATCCTCACTCGACTTCCATTTTACGAGAATCCGCAGCGATAAACTTTGTCGGGGAGAACAGCCTAGCGCACGCCAGACCGGTGTCGGGTGATGGATGGCTGCTTGGAGGTTTTATAACACTGCAGGTATGTGCGGAGGGACACTGCAGGTGCATGGGTTAGGAGGGCATTAGACACTGCTGGTGTGGGGGGAGAGAACACTGCAAGTGTACGAAGAGCAATGCTGTATGTCTGTAGTAAAAGACACTACACAGTGATAGAGGAGAGGCGGCAGGCATGTTGTGGAGCTACATTGTAGTTATGTGAGGTAGGACAATGCAGGTGTGGTGGATGGGGAAGACTGGATTATGTTCGGGAGAAAAACACTGCAGTTCCGTCGTGGGTGTGTAGGGGGTCGTGCTGGTGAACTTCACACGCAGACACTTCTTCTTTTGCACACATACATTTGAATTATAAGTTGTTGGGAGCATATTAGAAGCCTTTGTCCTCAGTGGGCTCGTAATTTTTTATCAGGGTGGTGGTTGCGGTCTCCTCTTTCATGTGCCCCACTGTATACATGTGCACCTTTTGCCTGCCTATAGGTGAGTGGTTCTTACAATTCCAGGTACATTCCTCCCCTTGTTATTTGTTTTATTCCTTTCTTTCACCAGGATTGTTAGTTAAATTTGTATCGGTGATTTTTTTTCCCATTTCACTATCGTAGTGGTATATGTTGAGGCAATTTATGAAATTTCAATTTTTGTGAAGTGATAATTCTTGGCGCCATATTCCTGTGTATATTGGTGTTTCATTTGATAGAAAATACAGAGTATATTCCCAGTTTGGAGTTCCTCTTCAAACTGAAATTCCTCCACGATTCCTCCCCTGGGTAAATTTTTCCCCCGAGGATTTGGAATTCCTCCCCTCTGAGCCATGTGGCCTGTTTTGGGGAATCACTGTTCTAGGTGCTTGGCATTAGCCTAATGGACAGGCGATAGAAGCAGGCACATTGTCAAGCTTTGCTCCTCAACGCTGTGTTGTGGCTTTGACCTCACAAAAACCCGTCACAACTTACGATACAACTTACGATAGCTGTACAAACTAGTTATGTTGTCCAGCAAAGCGCCACACGACCGAATATACATGTACCCGTCTTTTCCTGTTACTCCTGTTGCAACAGTTCTTTTTCATCTTCGTAATGAGTTACGGATCTCGAGCACATGATTGCGACGAGAGAAGGTTACAAGCTTCTGATGCATTCCTTCCAGGACACCGCTGAAGGATGAAAAACAAATATCATAGACTATAAGACGCGCTGTTAGTTGTATTCTTGGTCATTATCGTCAAAAGGAAGTTGAATCAATCAATCAATCATTGGGGGCATACGCCGGGGGGCGCGTCGCCTCGCCCACCCTACGACGCCACTCCCGGGGGTCACCACGCGCGAGTTCCCAAGCAGGCTCCTTTCCCATACCAAGCAGCTCTCGACAAGAAACATCAACTTGCCCCAGCCACGAGCCTTGTGGGCGCTCCCTTGGCCTCCTCCACGCCGGATTGTCTCTTACAAGATACAACCGATGGAAGGATCGGTTTCAGGGTAGCGTGCCACATGCCCATATAGCCGAAGTTGGCGCTGACGGACTATGCAGGTAATAGGCCTCGATTCAGTCTCACGGTGCAATCGCTGATTTGACACGTAATCATCCCAGCGATACCCCATGATTCTGCGAAGACACTTATTACCAAAGGCATTGATTCGTCTCTTCAAGTCACTATTTAGTGTCCATGTCTCACAACCATAGAGTAAGACAGGGATCACAAGCGACTTGAAGATCCGGATCTTTGCCTCCTGCACAGGTACCGACAACGCCAAATACTCCCGCTGAGCGAGTCCATAACACCGTGGGCTATGCCAATCCGCCATAAGACTTCTTGACGTGACCCGCCGTCATTATGGACTGCGCTACCAAGGTATGTAAAACTTTCCAAGATCTCAATGTCCTCGCCACACGCATGAACAGACTGTACTGCTTCATCTAGTAAGTCCTCCAAACACCTGGACCTTGGTCTTGAGCCAGGAGACCTCAAGTCCCAAAGGCTTTGCCTCCTCGTGCAGCGCCTCGAGAGCCATCACCAGGACCTCCAGCGACTCAGCAAAGATTACTGCATCATCGGCAAAAACAAGATCAGTGATCTTGGTGTTGCCGACGGATGCTCCGCAATCACTTTTATCTACAACCTTGTCCATACCCAGTCCATACAAGCGTTGAAAAAGTGATGGGGCAAGGACGCACCCTTTCCTCACTCCTTATCACGGAAAAAGCTGGGTAAC
>JACEEZ010001393.1:0-124805 GCA_016584305.1 Chionoecetes opilio
CGCGGTGCAGAAATATTTTGGTTTTCATCGGGGATCGAACTCGGGTTACCGAGAACGCCACTCGGAAACGATAACCACTCTGCTATCGCCACCCCAAGGGCGACGGATGAAGAAGACAAGGTTTGTTAAGAAAGGTAAGCTGACCAGTGATCAAGAAAATGAGGAGATCAAAGGCTGAGGAAAAGGGTTGAAAAAGTGTGATTCAAACGATAAAAAATATAAGGAAATTGAGAAGAAAATGAGATCACAGAAAGAAAAAGGTTGAGAAAAAATGGGCTGAAGAGTTTATTTGCTGGCGAGGAAAATGTTTTGAGAGCAATGGGAACAGTTAGAGAAGAAAAAATGAAGGACAAATGTACTAGTCTTAAGGTGGAAATGATGAGGTCGACGTCCTTGGTGAGGTGGACACGATGATATTCAACCCATAAGCTTGTGATGATAATAATAATAATAATAATAATTTTATTATCGCCCGGAGGCATACAGACAAAATAAATAAAATTATAACAAGACAAGGAGTTAACTTAAGTACTAGAGCAAAACAAAAAATACATAATATAGGCACATTAGGGGACATAGTATCAAAGTGCATATAACAGACATGGTAAACAGACATGGACACCTGTGCTACCCCACATTCTGCACAAACAGCAGACCCAGCCACCGCTGTTGTATATTGGTCCACATACATAGGCCGAGCTCTGCCTGACGGAGGTGATGATGGAGTTTGCAGAGAGCTCCACCCTACTCATTAAGCTGAACACTCCGTGTTCAGCTTAATGAGTAGGGTCCACAGCGAGTTGCAGTATATAGAGTAGCAGTGACTCCTGAATAACTACATCTTCACCTCTCTGCTACAGTAGGAACATTTCCTCTGTACAGTATTTCTCACGACAAGAAGCTTGGTGGTATGTTTGATGATATCATCATCATCAGTCATGTCGTGGGATATAACATGGCCTAAGTATGCGAATCTATCCACAAAAGTGAGGGCAGACCCACTGAGCCATGCTGTTTTGAGGTAATTCACCTGAGTGCGTGCCGGTGATACTACCATGCACTCTGTCTTAGTGGTGTAGATAATGTCATGCTTGGCAGCATACACCTGACACACATTGATAAGCTCCTGCAACGCATCCGCAGTGGGTGCGAGCAGTATCATATCATCAGTATAGCTCAGTGAGTTGATGCACCCATCATGTATGTGGCAGCCGATACCTGTATCACGAAGGTTGGCACTGAGATCATCCGTGTACACATTGTACAGATAGGGAGATAAAATCCCCCCTGCCGAATACCATTGGCAGTACAAAAGGACAGCGAGAAGGAATTACCCCACTTAACAGTAAATTCCTGGGTAGTGTACCAGTACAATAATAAATTAACAATGTACTCAGGTGTACCCCTGACGAGAAGTTTATGAAAGACCTTCCAGTAATTCACTCTGTCAAACGCTTTTGTGGCATCCAGGAAACACAGATAAACAGGTGAATTTATGGAAGTGTAGTCATGAATTATATTCTTCAATATCCACACACACATCTTAGTGCCAAGGCCTTTCTTATAGCTGAACTGATTGTCCAGTGTATACAGGTAGGCCTCAAGACGATGGAGCACCACTTTCTCCAGCACCTTGGACAGGGCGGTCGCTATGGCAATGGGCCTGTAATGGCCAGAGTTAGCAGGGTCCTTCACTTTGCTCTTAAGTAAAGGCACTATAAGCACTGCCAAGACCTGACTGGGTATGTACTGATGGCAGACACAAGCATTGATGAAGAGATGAGATAGCAATTGAGGAAAAACAGATGTAAAATGATAATCAAAGCAACGAAAGATTACAATCCGAGAGAGATAAAGAGAGAGACTGACTGATGAAGCTGTGGTTGATTATCATGATCGCTATTATTATTATTATAATTTTCATTAATATTACTGATGTTGCTTCGATTTTTTGTGTAATTAGCGATGGTGGTGGAAATTGTATTAGTAGTATTGGTGGTGGCAGCAGTTGTAGTACATGTAGGATGGAGAGAGAGAGAGAGAGAGAGAGAGAGAGAGAGAGAGAGAGAGAGAGAGAGAGAGAGAGAGAGAGAGAGAGAGAGAGAGAGAGAGAGAGAGAGAGAGAGAGAGAGAGAGAGAGAGAGAGAGAGAGAGAGAGAGAGAGAGAAGAGGAGGTGCAGTAATAGTAGTAGTAATAGTAGTAGTAGTAGTAGTAGTAGTAGTTGTGGAAGTAGTAGTGGTGGTGGTGGTGGCAATAATAGTAGAAGCAGAAGTAACAACAGCAGTACCAGTAGTAATAATGGTAACAACAACTATAAATAATGTTACGCCCCGTCTGGGGAGAGGGGGCGCAACGGGGGGTGAAGCTCCTGTTAGCGGACCCCCACCCACTATGGTTCTATCCAATCGGTCGCTGACGCGGCATGACAACTACCCCAGCACCCTTACCTGTATAGGGTGCCAGGTTGGGCATATCTCCATGTACTATGTACTTACGTTTCACATTAAACGGGGCAGTGCCTCCTGGCGTCGGAGATACGGGGAGCTTGCATCCCCAGGCCGGTAAAAGCCCCGGCATTTGCCGGGGGGGGGGCACCCTCCCTGTCCCCCCCGAGGTCCCTGGCTTGTTATAGGTCCCCCGGAGGGCATCCTTGATAGCCCGGCCTGTCATTCACTGTATAATTAATACATCACCATCTGCCGCGTAGCCTCCTGGTAGACCTGTGGTACTCAAGGGGTCCTAAAGCCCTGCTGCGTGTGTCTCGCGCAATGCCCCGGGGTCCCAGGGGGTCCCAGAAGAGAAGCCACAGGGGCGGGTGTGTTGCAGGACGTCGTAGCACCGTAGAGTTGCACCCCGGGGCGATGCGTGGCGATCCTTATAACCCCGCCGCGTGTCTCTCGCAATGCCCCGGGGTCCCAGGGGCGCCCAGGCGAGAAACCACAGGGGCAGGTGTCTTGCAGGACATCGTGGCACCGTCAGGCTGCACCTGCCCCGGGGGCAAAGCGGAGCGGGCGTTGGGGCGTCGGTTAGGGGCGCGGCGTGTAGGGGCGCGCAGAGTGGAGCTCAGCCACCTACCCGAGCACGCGCGCCGCCCGAAGAGGCCGTGAAGGGATACCACGCGTTAACTCGCTCGCTGCACTAAGACACTAGTCTCGCTCGTAGTCTCGTAAGAGATCACCGCGACGCAGGCCTGCACGCAATCGTGTCTAGATAGATTCTGTCTCCTGTCCTCTGTTCAGAGGCAGGCGAGGCTTCCTAATGCAGCTGTGGTCTGCAGGTGTTTGGGTACAGGTCAGAGGTTATCTTCAGTGTCACAGTTAATCATCTAATGTGTGAAGTGACAGGTGTGATGTGATCGTTTCTTGGTTTGGTTGCTGGCAAATCTGTTGTATCAGCATCAGCTATCCCTTTCTCTTCATTTCTTGCTTCTTCTTTTCCTCTTCTCTCTTTTTATTCCTCGCTTTCTCTCTCCTTTACCCCTTCTCCCTATGCTCTTCGTCGGACGCTCATCTGTTGAATACCTAGTGTCAGCGATTCTCCAGGTGGCTGCTGGCTCTCCATGCTGGTTGATAAAGATCTGTTGAGTCGGGGAGTCTTCCTCGCCTCCCCTCCTTGGGCTACCATCATCAATGAATCTTCCTCTTCCCATATTTATTCTATCTCCTTCCTTTTACCTTGTTCCTCTGTCCTTCAAACCCTCACAAATAACAACATCTAGAAACAAGTCATTCATGAAAAAAACACCGGAACCAAAAACAGGGATCCATAATTTATCAATACCAAGAATGTTCACGTCCACGAAAACAAAAAACTGAAGAATTTCCATTTTTTTTTTCATTACTATTTTTATGCCCACATCCTACATATTGTCTTGCGTGCGTTGGAAAAGGTAAGTTGTGTTAAAAAATATATGAAACATTAGTTTTGGTGTTCTTGTTATAATTGTAGGTAAAGTAAAGTTCATGTTGTAGTTGGATTTTTTTTTTTTACATTTTTTGACTTTTTTTCCCAACGAGCTAATTCCTGGACTCGACTGGCGGATCCCACAAAAACGCAGGATATACGAGCACTAATTCAATCTTAGGGAAGAAATAGGTGAAATAAAAAATAAAAACCAAATTAATGAAAATAATATTCTTACGCATATACTCCTTCACATATCCTGCCATATTTTAGATAGACAAACAGATAGGTACATATATTGACACAATGATATATGAAAATAACTTGATGGACAGATAATTCGATTATCAAATTCCTTAACCTTCTCCATGAATCACAACTCTTTCCCATCTCAGCCCGTCTGTGATAAGTTCCGCCACAAAGTTTTCATTTCACCCTCATCTTTTCCCGGCTCCGGCCTCCCTCTACCCCACCTACAGTTTCCCGAGGCCCTGTTAGTTATTCCTTTGTACTATCTGTAATCTTAATTTCCTTCCTTATTCACATAATGTCTTACATTTTGTGCACTTATCATTGATAAGCTTTTTATATGATTTAGTTAAATTTATATCACCAATAACATCACCAAAACATGTTTTTTTAAATTGTGTATCTGGGTTTTCATTGACTCATTTATTATTTTATACAATCCAGACCTTGTTTTAAGTTTTTATAATTTTAAGTACGTATTGGTAACACTGCACGTGGGTTTCACGTATGTTGGAGAGCGAAGTGTTTAATTTTACGTAGGTTTTTCTTGACAAATGCTTTTCCACCCTCACATTTGTGCTGAGGTGTTTTTACAAACATTGTTTCTTATCAATCACAAGTTTTTTTGGGGGGAGTTCAATTCAAAGTACATTTTTTTCATTAAACTCTTGAGAGGAATTTCATCTACAATGTTAATAATGCGAGAAACGTTGCTTTGTAGATCTTTCTTTCCTTTCCTCTCCTCTCCTCTCTTCTCTTTTTTTTTTCTTATAATATTTTCTATTCATGTCTTTCTCTTCTCTTCTTACCCCCCCCTCACACACACACACACAATATTGCTTCCGTCAGTCCCTCGATAACGAAATGTACACACACTCACACATAGCCCTCCCTTCCCCTCCTCCGCCCCGGCCATCCACCCACACACTTCCCCAACTCCTTCTAATACACATCTGCAGAGAGAGAGAGAGAGAGAGAGAGAGAGAGAGAAGAGAGAGAGAGAGAGAGATGAGAGAGAGAGAGAGGAGAGAGAGAGAGAGAGAGGAGAGAGAGAGAGAGAGAGAGAGAGGAGAGAGAGAGAGAGAGAGAGAGAGAGAGGAGAGAGAGAGAGAGAGAGAGAGAGAGAGAGAGAGGAGAGAGGAGAGAGATGAGAAGAAGAGAGAGAGAGAGAGAGAGAGAGAGAAGAGAGAGAGAGGAGAGAGAGAGAGAGAGAGAGAGAGAGAGAGAAGAGGAAATAGGAGGAGAAGGCCTTGAATGAATGAGTTCATGGAATAATGAAATCTTGAGTGTGCAAAGTTTACACAAGCATTTCTTTGTATCTAATAACATCCTCTCTCTCTCTCTCTCTCTCTCTCTCTCTCTCTCTCTCTCTCTCTCTCTCTCTCACCTCGGTAGGATCTACGGTTTTTTTTGCATCACAAATGGCTGGCCAAGGGCAAAAACGAAGAAAAAAACCCCGCTTTGTTGCCAGTCCTTATATAGAAGATAGTAAGAGAATAAAGAAAAGGGGGTGGGCCAATTAAGTTCGGTAGGTGTCTTGTTACTCCTCTCTTGAAGAAATTTATGTCGTATGAAGTTGGACAAATAGAAACAGGAAGAGAGTTCCACAGTTTACCAGTGAAATACTGAATATACTGATTAAGTCTTGCATTAGGAAGATGGACATAATAGGGATCAGAATACGTAAAAAGTCTTGTGCAGCGAGATCGCGGGACGGGGGAGGCATGCAGTTAGCAAGTTCAGAAGAGCAGTGAGCATGAAAATAACGGTAGAAGTTAGCAAGGGAAACACCATTTCGGCGGTGATTTAAAGATTGAAGACAGTCAGTCAGAGGAGGGGAGTCGATGAGACGAAAACTTTTGTGGTTAATAAAGTAAAACTACTGAAACTGGCGCCGTGACTGGTGAGCATTGCTCCCACAGGAGAGATGAGTTCTGGGGAGTGCTATCAGAGGCTCACCAGTCACGGCGCCAGTTTCAGTAGTTTTACTTTATTAACCACTTTGACCACATATTTTTTTCCTTATTGGTACGTGCTACATACCTTAAGAATCGGAAAAGTGTGAGGATTTTGTAACAGCGATTCAAAATTTAATGCGAGGAAAACTGATGGAGTTATAGCGAGTTGAACCAAAAAAAGCAAGAAAAAATGTTTATACACTGTTTTACTTTCCTTCAATTATCTTAATATTGGTGTAGTCTTACTGAATTTTTTTTATGCTCAAAATATGCAGCAATGTATCCTGAACACGATAGTAGACTCAGTTTAACCTAATATCATCTGGTAGCTTGGTAATATCGGGTAGGAGTACAACATTTCAATGCCTTGAAACCTGAAAATCCGCCTACTCTTATGATACTCAGTCATGACTCTATTTTTTACCCTATTGAGTTACGAATAGCGTGTTATTGTTGACCAATCACTGCCTGATTCACTGATGCAAACAAAATAGGCCTATCTTGTGTAAGAGGTGAGTTAAGCAAAGAAATATGAATATTTTTCTGAGGCAACGCAAGGGTTTTGGTAGCGCCGAGGCAAGGTACCACCACCACCCAGCCCAAGTCTATCAGCTAATCAGCGACGTCCTTACAAATTCGGGTAGGCAGCGAGCAGCTCCCAAAAATCCAGCTTAAAGTGAATAGACTATAGTACATTTAATTAAAGCTCCACATGTCAAAGCGTGCAAGATGTGAATGACAATACGTGCATCAGCTTCCTCCTGATTACACTTTGTTAATTTTATGTTTACAATAACCAAAAATTAATATATTTTTTGAAGAATATGTATGTAAATATGCTTGAATAATTTATGTGTGCATTAATGTATTGCACACAGTATGTATGTGTAACACTAGTCATTATAGCCAAGTTTAGAGTTCGAAGAAAAAAAAAAAAACCTAACTAACTCAATACTTTATGTAACCTATAGTCGAGCATTGTTCCCATCAGTGCGTGACACCTCACCCCCTGGTAGTCAGAAATGTTTAATTTACTCTTACTCTGCTATAAATACACTTAGAATAATCATTCAGGTGTCATTTGATAACTGAAAAAATGCTACTTTACATTTGATCTTAGTTATTTATACATATATCTATATATATGGCCGTAACTGGCTTTTAAAATATAATTATCATAATTCTGGGGAAATTTTTCTATAGGAAAATAGCTCTACCGCTTATTATACAGTATATACACTTCAGATTGGAAATACTGTGGTATAATCAGATTCCGCATGCCTTCAAACATATAAAATGATAGTTTAATTTTGTGTGTGAATCTTCTGGTTGCTACGATACATTATGTATGTGGCGCGTTGGATTATCGGACCCCTACCGGGGACGCGGCCCCCCACCGCCCCCCCCCTAATGCTAAATTTTTTCTGCCACCCTTCCAAATCAGTTGTTCATGGTTCAAACAATCAGGAAAACACAACGGGCAAACTTTTACACTCCGTGTAAATCACACCATCAGTGAGTCTCACCTACTATTAGTCGCTCTGTAGCATCTTTCCGTGAATCACTTAAGTCTTGTTGACATGAGTCTAGTGAACGACTTTGAGAAATACAGGGTAGAATCATCAACATATGAGTGGATAGGACATTGACTTAGACTTAGAAGATCATTAATGAATAATAGAAAGAAACTGGGTGATAGGACAGAAACCTGAGGAACACCACAATTGATAGACTTAGGAGAAGAATAATGACCGTCTACAGTAGCTGCAATAGAACGGTTTGAAAGAAACTTATCATGAAGGTGCAGAGAGAACGATAGAAGCCGAATGTGGGTAGTTTGAAAATTTTGATTTGTGCCAGACTCTATTCAAAGCTTTTGATATATGTCAAGGGCAAAAGCAAAAGTTTCACCGAAACCCCTAAAGGAGGATGACCAAGATTCAGTTAGGAAAGCTAGAAGATCGCCAGTAGATCGCCCTTTAACGAAACCGTACTGACGATGAGATAGAAAATTGTGAGCAGATAAATGCTTAGGAATCTTCTTATTAAGTATAGATTCAAAAACTTTGAAAAGGTTGAAATTCAAAGCTATAGCACGGTAGTTTGAAGGATTGTCCTTCACCCTTCCTAGGAATAGGTTGAATGTGAGCAAACTTCATGCAAGAAAGAAAGATATAAGTAGATAGACACTGACTGGAAAAGTTTGACCAGGCAGGGTGCAAGCACAGAAGCACAGTTTTTGAGAACAATAGAAGGGACTCCGTCAGGACCGTGTAAGCCTTCTGAGGATCTAGGCCAGAAAGGGCAAAGAAAACATCATTGCGAATGATCTTAATAACAGGCATAATATAGTCAGAGCGTGTTTTACTCTTTTGTATTTGATAAAATTATAGAACAAACATTTACGAAGATAACAGTGTATCATTTATACTGATAAACCGTAGTCTACTGTATGCATGGGATATTTTTTTACCTTGCCGTTCCGATTGATGAGCTTATTTATTTAGTTAACGCTAATTTATACATGGTGCTAATTCATTTATCAGACAACGAAGTATATCAATGGAAAGCTAATTACATTTCGTTTCTATTAATATGTTCCACTAGCCGCAAAGCCGCCCTCCGGGCGGACTTTTTGGCTAGCTCCTGCGGAAGGCTATTGGTGGGCCTTCGGCCCACCAAACACGGACTCTCCAGATAGCCCCTTCTAACTTTCCTGAAATCATGGATGTAGAAATGTATGTATTCCCCCCACCCATTCACTCACCCATTACCCATCACCCCCCACCCATTCACTCACCCATTACCCATCACCCCCTACCCATTCACTCACCCATTACCCATCACCACACCCATTCACTCACCCATTACCCATCACCTATTCCCTCACCCATCACCCCCCACCCATTCACTCACCCATCACCCCACACCCATTACCCCACCCATTCACTCACCCATTACCATCACCCTACATCAAGGTTTCCTCAATTCTCGCAACCCACTTTTTTTTCACAATTCTCGCTAATAGGCTGCTAAAAAAAAGAAAAAAAAGAAGTGATCGGAACATCTCGTAAGTGGGCTTAAAACCTTCCCCTGGTCGACCTGGTTCCAAAAATGTGCCATATGATGGGATTGGGCCACGGGGGGCAGAACCTATACCACACACACACACAGACACACACACACACAGACAGACAGACAGACAGACACACTTTCGCTTATATTATTATAGATGTTAAAAGTTATCTCGCATAATATTAAATGGCGAAGAGTTTAAGTGAAAGTTAAGTTCATGCATATTTCTTCAGTCTCATAATGACATTTCTTTAGTGTGTTTTACTGTTTTATCCCCCTCCTCCTCCTCCTCCTCGTTCCCTCCTTCCCTAACACTTCCTCCCTCCTTCCCTCCCTCCCTATCCTTACTACCACCAATGCATTTATCCGCCTACCTGCTCTTCTTTCTCCTCATTCTCCGCCCACAAAAATTTGTCCTCCACCTCACTATAAGACCCCCAAACCATGGCGAGTTGCCAGTTAGCACAAATTACGAGTCCACCGCGTCCTCCTTAGCTTTCCCTGGCAAGTTACGGAGGCTAGATCGGAGTCTCTTTCCAGGCGGTCTCGTGTCCCAGGAAGAAGCGGACACAGTCGTCACTCCCTCGCGCCACCATAACAGAAACATAGGTTAGTTGGTTATCTTTTGTCGTCATCATAAGCTTGTTTTTGGTTGTTTTTCTCACCCTCCACCTTGCTGTCTGTTGCTATATGCTGTCCACTTTGCTTCCCTATTCTGTTTTGATTCCAATATTTATTTGTTAGCTTAAATTGCACGTAAATGTGTTAGATGGTCAGAATATCGCTCACATGTACTGGTTTGTATGTTTGATGAATTAATGTAAAATCCGTAATGTACGTACGTACGTAATGTTGATATCAGCTGCTGTCAGCAATGTGTTGTGAGCTTTTAGGAAATATTTCATGAATTTTTTACAGCCATAGAGAGAGAGAGAGAGAGAGAGAGAGAGAGAGAGAGAGAGAGAGAGAGAGAGAGAGAGAGAGAGAGAGAGAGAGAGAGAGAGAGAGAGAGAGATTATTATCACCACAAAATGAGAAATAAATGTAAGCAACAAGCAGAGACGAAAAAGATGAGGGTCAACGCACCAATCCAGCCGGGCAATCCTTTCCTTTGTTTGCCGCTCTACCCTGCTAGTCTAGGGGCCAAAACTGAGAAGTGTCTTTAAAATCGACTTTCGTGGTACCCATGCGGTAACAGCTTCATAATATACCAACTGAAAGGAAATTTTGTCTACTTTTCAAATCTGGCAATGAAAATTTCGAAATCGTGTAGCTTCATGGTGATTTTTTGGTTACCATGACAACCACATTACATATTTCAGACAAACATGTTTAGTCTAGTAGTCCAGTGGACCCCACGTGCACCCCCTGGACAATCTAATGAAACCTACTTTTTTAGATGCACAAATATGTTTAGAAAACAAAAATCAATGTTAACACTGTCAACTAATGTCCCATGGGGTTCGTATGGCGGCCATCGTCGATCGCGAAATATTTGACTTTTTCGAAATTACCAAAATGTCCATAAAATCACAAATAATATAGTTACACATTTAATTTTGGTGCCCACGTGACAAGCATAACATGGCCTATTGTAATAAGAACAATTGATGCAGTAATTGGTACAAGTTTAGTCATGGAACGGCAAACACCTAAAAAAAGGTGGAAAAATTACTTCGGTTTCGCCGACAACTTTCAACATAAATGACAATAGCTTCACTAATATACAACATGCTGTACTGATCAGTTTAACATATCAAAATCATCGTCTATTATTCCCCCATCTAATGCAGTCAAACAACTGACATACATATATGAGTATCATACACTAATTGTTACCAATGTAACCCACCCCCCTAGTGAAACTTTACTTACATCAAATACATACATTCAATAAAACTTAGTTTTATATTAAATTTTACCAGTTAATCATGGGCAACTAGATAATACAACTTAGTATTGTTCAGTTGCCATTTGTAAACACTATTTTGCTCCATATGTCATGTCATATATGTATATATATATATTATATATATATGTTTGTTTCTCATACAATACTGTATTGCTCATGTGTATCGCTAACCTGTATACGATGTCAATTAACACGATGTCAATTAACACTACTCTCCTTCTCCTTAGATGCATCGGTGATAGTGATAGTGTAGATGGTATGTCAGTGACCTAACATTCTGTGTGGTACATCCGTACGTAGTTCTTTCTGGTGGATAACTGAACTAAATCATGGCTAGCACGAGGAAACGAAAAAGCGACAAAATATCAGCCAGATCTGAAAACCCTAAATGCCCATCATGTATCGTACACGCAATAGACATCCGAGACTATGGTCCCTTGACATTTTTCAGAAATGTGAGAGGAAACCCAGATGAAAAATGAGCATATCTACATGAAACCCGAATGGCTGAACCTCTCAATTCACCTCGCCGTATGGAAGCAGTGTGTGCTCAGATACCAGAGACTCTCGAAGGCGTTGACTTGGATATGATAGGAAACCACAGACCATGTTACCAGCGCTTCACAGCAAACTTACATCGCTTGAATGATTCGACCGTAGCATCTATGTCCACGAAGTATCACTCTCCGCGCAAACTGTGATCTGCTGAGAGTTCCCAACTATTCCCACCTGAATGTATGTTCTGCGAGAAGTTTGAAATAAAGGTATCTGGAAAAACCGAGAGACCCATCAAATTCCTATCATGGAAACACAAAGAGCCTGCTTGGAAAAGCATGCATCGAGTCCCAGGCCCTTGAACTGGGAAAGACTCGTCTATACCGATAGGTGAAAGGAAAGGACTTATTTGCCGTTGAAGCAGAGTTCCATTCCGAATGCAGAATGTCGTTCACCACGGAATATCGAAATCACATCCGGGCACAGGAGCGAGAGGAGAACCGTAACGTAGACACTGATCAGGCCCATAGGGCTGCTGCCCATAACGCAGCTTTCAACTTGGGGTCAGGATTTGACTCTCTGTTATTTGTATTTATACCAAATGGCAATTACTCACTTCTACTGACAGCTTACCTAGCTGCCCTACATCACTTGTTAAAGTTTAATAGAAAGGAAACATTGTTTTCTGACTTTTCTCGAATGTTTGTATTTGACAACATAAAGTTTCACTAGGGGGGTGAGTAACATTGGTAACAATTAATGTATGATAGCCATTGGGGAGGCGGTAGCGGAGTGGTTAGCGTCTCCAACTGGCTTTCTCGGTGACCCGAGTTCGATCCCCGAAGAAACCTAAAACCTTTCTGCATCGTCGAGTGGCCTAAGAACACCCACATGCCCTGCCCATTAACTCTACCTTCGATTGCGAGTGCATCGGAGAACACAGGGGGGCGGCATGAGTCTCTAATCACAGGCGTCACTATAAATCCTGCCTGCGCCACCACGGGCAAGGACCAACCATCATCACAGCCCTCAAGTGAACCTCCAAAGCCTACCATTCGAGCCCTGGGTCACCACTGCCTACAGGCGCCATAGGCACAAATATGTATATAAAAAAAAAAAAAAAAAAAAAAAAAAATGTATGTCAATTGTTTGACTGCATTAGATGGGGGAATAATAGACGATGATTTTTATATATTAAACTGACCAGTATGTTGTATATTAGTGAAGTTATTGTCATTTATGTTGAACTAGCCGCAAAGCCGCCCTCCGGGCGGACTTTTTGGCTAGCTCCTGCAGAGGGCTATTGGTGGGCCTAAGGCCCACCAAACACAGACTCTCCAGATAGCCCCTTCTAACTTTCCTGAAATCATGGACGTAGAAATGTATGTATTAACGCCAACCCATTCACATCACCCCCAACCCATTCACTCACCCATTACCCATCACCCCCCCCCCCATTCACTCACCCATTACCCATCACCCCCCACCCATTCACTCACCCATTACCCATCACCACACACCCATTCACTCACACATTACCCATCACCCCCCACCTATTCCCTCACCCATCACCCATCACCCCCCACCCTTTCACTCACCCATCACCCCACACCCATTACCCATCACCCCACCCATTCATTCACCCATTACCCATCACCCCACCCATTCACTCACCCATTACCCATCACCCTACATCAAGGTTTCTTCAATTCTCGCAACCCACTTTTTTTTTCACAATTAGGCTACTAAATAGGCTACTAAAAATAAAAATAAATAAAAGTGATCGGATCATCTCATAAGTGGGCTTAAAATGTACCCCTGGTCGACCCGGTTCCAAAACTGTGCCATATGATGGGATTGGGGCACGGGGGGCGGCACCTATCGCGGACACACACACACAGACACACAGACAGACACACTTTCGCTTATATTATTATAGAAGTTGTCGGCGAAACCGAAGTAATTTTTCCGCCTTGTTTTAGGTTTTTGCCGTTCCATGACTAAACTTGTACCAATTACTGCATTAATTGTTCTTATTACAATAGGCCATGTTATGCTTGTCACGTGGGCATCAAAATTAAATTTGTAACTACATTATTTGTGATTTTATGGACATTTTGGTAATTTCGAGTCAAATATTTCGCGATCGACGATGGCCGCCATACGAGCCCCATGGGACATTAGTTGACAGTGTTAACATTGATTTTTGTTTTCTAGACATATTTGTGCATCTAAAAAAGTAGGTCTCATTAGATTGTCCAGGAGGTGCACGTGGGGTCCACTGGACTACTAGACTAAACATGTTTGTTTGAAATATGTTATGTGGTTGTCATGGTAACCAAAAAATCACCATGAAGCTACACGATTTCGAAATTTTCATTACCAGATTCGAAAAGTAGACAAATTTTCCTTTCAGATGGTATATTATGAAGCTGTTACCGCATGGGTACCACGACAATTATTTTTTCAGCCCTTGGCCCCTAGACTATGCCCCTCTTCCCCATCCCGTCCCTTCCACCATTACTCCACCTCACACTCCTCCTCCCCTCATCATTTTAATTCACGTGCATCACCCAATGGGGAGTTTTCAAAGCTAAGCCGCCAGATGTCTCTCGCGCATCTCATATCCTCTGCCCTTTGAGCCTGAATGATCTATCATTTATCGTAAATTCCCTGTACTTTTTCGGGACATATCAGAATTACCCTTCAATACAACAACTGAAACAGTTCTTAATAAAAAATGTAGTTTATCATTTTATTTGTCTGCAGTTGAGGAAAATATTGGCAAAAGAATTGAATATTTGAAAACTCAATCTTTAAAAATCGTCTGTTCATGAAAAGACGCAAGTTATAGTAGAATGAAGCTTCAGGAAATATTTACATGTAGGTAAGCATTCACTGAGTACCTGTTTTAGGTGTATATGTCGCTCTAACGACGAAAATATAACCAAAACACAGTGTGGCGTTCAGCATCTCCACAGAAACCATCCCGCCGGCAGGATCTGCTATAACTCACTTTCCTGTTGTCATCACACACTCAGCACCGCCGCTCCCTTATACCTCACGGCTCACATCCCTGATACTCTTAACCCCTCAACCCCAGAGGCTGTCATCCTAACTATCATTTAATAAAGGAGAGGTAGGAAAAGTTCTTACGGCTTTTAACCAGGGTAGAACAAGAAGTAACGGATTCAAGCTGGAAAAGCGTAGATTTAGAAAGGAAATAGGGAAAAACTGGTTCACAAATAGGGTGGTGAACGAATGGAATAGTCTCAGTAGACAGGTTGTTAGTGCGGAGTCATTAGGGAGCTTTAAAGAGGAGCTGGATAGATTCATGGATGAGGATGAAAGGTGGATGTAGTTAGTGTTAGGTGACAGGAACTACCACGTGTAGGCCTCGCGGCCTCTTGTAGCTTCCTTATTTTCTTATGTTCTTATGTTCTTATCCTCACCCGCTGATCTCTTCACACTGTCTGTCCTCTACTGGAATATTCGCGGCATCCGCTCCCACATACCGGAGACTCGTCTCCTTATTTCGTGCTCTGACCTTCGGAGTTAAAAACCCGAGCCCCTGTCCACCCAGCAGTGATTGGGTACCGGGTGTTAGCCGGGGGTTTGTAACCCGTCTCCCGGGGTGCTGGCTTCGGCCAACACTATAAACACTAGCAGACAGCTCTCTAGGGGTAGTTTGTGAGAGAGCTGTCTGGTTACAGCGGAGATCCATCTCAGCTGCGTCGATACGACGAAATTACTCAAACATCAAACATCAGATAAACCTGTTGACATAGGATAAACCAGAGGACTATAGGGTATTCAGAGGGAAGGGTTGATTGCTTGATTCAGAGAAGAGTGTACGTGGCGGCAGGCGGGCCGGGCGGGGCTATTTTAGTAAACAAACATTGATAGTTTTCTACTGTCTAAAATCCGGGACTGTTCGTTGAGATGCCAAGCACTTAAATTACTTCTTGGTTAAATGTTCGTCGTAAGAGAGACATATACACCTAAAACAGGTACTCAGTGAATGCTTACCTACAAGTAAATATTTCCTGAAGCTTCATTCTGCTATAACTTGCGTCTTTTCATGAACAGACGATTTTTAAAGATTGAGTTTTCAAATATTTAATTCTTTTGCCAATATTTTCATCAACTTCAGACAAATAAAATGATAAACTACATTTTTTATTAAGAACTGTTTCAGTTGTTGTACGTATTGAAGGGTAATTCTGATATGTCCCGAAAAAGTACAGGGAATTTACGGTAAATGATAGATCATTCAGGCTCAAAGGGCAGAGGATATGAGAGCGCGAGAAACAGACTTGAGCGTGAGCTGATTAGAAAACTCCCCATTCTGCGCCAACTCAGCCATGATCATCGACAAAAAAACCTTTCCAACATAACTAACAAACTATAGCTTCTCAATTAATTACCATGGCAAAAATAACTTCACACACTCATACTATAACGTCCTAACCTACCACAGTATTCGGTTGTATGAATGATGAAGTCTAGGAAAAATAGATCACCCATTGATAAGTGTACCCGTTAAAAATTAGTTTAACAACAGGAAAGTGGAGAGAGAGAGAGAGAGAGAGAGAGAGAGAGAGAGAGAGAGAGAGAGAGAGAGAGAGAGAGAGAGAGAGATCCAACAAGCACCGTGTATTTTTTTTTCTTCTTTTTTTACATTTGTGCCTATAGCGCCTGTAGGCAGTGGTGACCCAGGGCTCGGATGGTAGGCTCTGGAGGTTCACTTGAGGGCTCTGATGGTTGGTCCTCGCCCGTGGTGGCGCAGGCAGGATTCTTATAGTGACGCCTGTGATTAGAGGCTCAAGCCGCCCCCCTGTGTCCTCCGATGCACTCCCAATCGAAGGTAGAGTTGATGGGCAGGGCATGTGGGTGTTCTTAGGTCACTCGACGGTGCAGAAAGGTTTTGGTTTTCTTCGGGGATCAAACTCGGGTCACCGAGAACGCCAGTCGGAGACGCTAACCACTCCGCTACCGCCTCCCCGCATAGACATGTATAGCTATCATGTGCTAAGTCCTCACATTATTCAATTTTTTGTCATGTGAATTGAACTCGCGAGGAGGAGACAAGATAAGAGGACAGCAAAGACAGGATGAGAGATAAGATAAGATACTTTGATCCTATCTAGACACTTTGCAAGTACCAACTACAAGGTTATTGACTATACAAAGCGCCACCACGCTAGGACGAACCTGGTGGGCTCGAACCGCTGACCGAATGCGCAGGGACGCTGCACACGCGAGCCCGCAGCTCTACCAACCGAGCCACCCTGACGGGTACAGGATGAGAGAGGATGAGGAAGGAAAAGGAAGAAAAGAAGAAAGGCGGGAGGAAAGGAGAGAGCAGAGGGTGAAATCGCAGACTAAGAAAAAAGAGGCAGAAAGGGACAGAGACTACAAGCAGTCATGAAGATAGATTAGAGGAAGAAAAGACCATGTACGAATGAGAGCCACGGAGACACAAAAAGAGAACACTAAGATAAACTCCCAACTTTTCCCAAGGCACGTTTAATTACCAAGTGTTTCATTAACTACACTAATGATACAAAAAAATTGTGAAGATGGCGCCCCTGTCTTTCATTTATCCTCCACTTCCATTGTTTCATGTCATTATTTCCCTAGTGCGCGGAAAGAGGAGGAGTGGAGCGTCAACAGGATAGGCAAGGACGCGTAGATAGGCACTTCCAAGAACCCTGAGCTGGAATGGGGGAAGTGTGACGAGGTGAGCAAAGGAAGAGATAACATTTGAAAAAAAATGTAGCTGGGGAGATTTAACCAATGGGAAGAAGGTGGTGGTGGTGGTGGTGCGTGATGTGTGGGTAGTGGGGAGAAGTGAGAACATAAGAACATAAGAAAATAAGGAAGCTACAAGAGGCCGCGAGGCCTACACGAGGTAGTTCCTGAGGTGTGAGGTGATGGGGGGTGGAGGGGTTTGGGGGGTGAAGCCTCAGCCCCCCCCCCTCCTCACCCCTGACGTAGGAGGATCAGTTCCAGGGTTACTCTTAGTCTATTTTGTGTATTTTCTCTTCTGAGTAAGTTTTAACATTCTTATTCTCTTTGTCTTTTATTTACTTTATCTCTTCTCTTTTCGCACCCATCTCTTGTGTTCCCCTGTTGTTGCATTCTTTCTTTCATCCCTTCCCCTCTTTCATCCCTTTGTTTGGTCCGTATGAGTTTATAACAGCTTTTTTTATACATTATTCTAACTTGTCATTCTTCCACACGAATAAAAAAAACACTGATTCTCCCGCCTACACAGCGCGCCAAAGCATTGTTCGCGACATCATAACACAGCGCTTCCATACGGGAATTCAGGAAATGTACTCTATGGCAGCCTACTAACTTCCGAGAGAGATATCTTACATATGGCAGCTTGTTTAAGGCACGGGCAGTCCATCAAGACCGTTGAGGAATGTTCAGATGCCACTTGTCAATTATAGACGAAGCATTTTAAAAAGTATCGCCTTCCTTCCCGCGAGTAATTTGAACAATAATCTGGCCAGGGCGAGGATGTAAAAGTCATATCGCAATATTTTTCTTGCTCTTAATTGAGGATGGGCATCCACTTGACGTTTCATGACATTTAGGATGCTTGCTGATGTTTTACATCCTCGCCCTGGCCACTTATAATGTTCTGGTGTCGCGGCTGTCGCGACGGTGCAACCCAGCGTGAAACTTTCCACCCACTTATGCACACATCTCCTCGTAACATCCACAATCCTTGATATTTCTTCCACTGGCCTCTCTGCCTTGTGTAGAGATACAATAACTTTAATTTGCTCTTTTGTTAGGTCTTTCTTGCCACTCGTTATGAAAATAATGATAGTTATACCAATGCGCGTCTGTTCAAATTACTCGCGGGAAGGAAGGTGATACTTTTTAAAATGCCTCGTCTATAATTGACAAGTGGCATCTGAACATTCCTCAACGGTCTTGATGGACTGCCCGTGCCTTAAACAAGCTGCCATATGTAAGATATCTCTCTCGGAAGTCAGTAGGCTGCCATAGAGTACATTTTCTGAATTCCCGTATGGAAGCGCTGTGTTATGATGTCGCGAACAATGCTTTGGCGCGCTGTGTAGATGTCATTAATATTATTTTTTTTCTTTCTTTCTCTTTCGCCCAAATTTTATCGTCAACAGTCTCGCTCCATCTCTTTAATTTTACATATATGTCATTCATAATTTCTTTAATTTTTAATGCGTTTTTCCCCTTATATATTTGCTTCATATTTCCTAGAAGGGGTGAGAGTGAAGGGAAAGCAGATGAAGTGATGGACGTGGCGGAGTTGTGAGGGGGGGGGGGAAGCAGAGGGTGCGGGCATAGGGATAGGGGGGGAAGGGGAATGCGCCGGTAGGAGGGGCTGGATGTGTCTGGTCAGGAGGTGGAAGAGACGAGGTGGTAAAGGGAGTTCGGGTCGATTCGGCCGTGAACCATTTCGGCCGTAAGACGTTTAGGCCGTGAGACGTTTAGGCCGTAAGACGTTTAGGCCGTAAGATGTTTAGGCCCCAGGGACCTTTAGGCCGTGAGATGTTTAGGCCGAAGGGACCGGTGCAGGGATGTGAACTTTTGTAGCCCACATGATCGCACCGAGCCACCAGAATAATCGTATTTTCAGATAAATACGACCGATAAGTACAACCTTAGGGAAAATAATGTATTCACTAAATGACTTTATATTTCATTGAATTCAGGCTTTACACCATATAACATAATGTGTCACATCATACTACTATGCGTCACATCATAATACATATATACTACACTGTAAAAAATTAAAGGTATAGAAAGGGTATACAAGGGGTATTCCTACTGGTTAAAATAGCATACCATATAGGGGTATATTAGAACTATGATATACCCTTTCAAGGGTATAACATATACTTATAATATCCTTACATAGGGGTATTATAAGTATATGTTATACCCTTGAAAGGGTATAATGTAAAGGATATATCATAGTTATAATATACCCCTATAGGGTATACTATTTTAGACACTAGGAATACCCCTTGTATACCCTTTCTATACCTGGGAATACCCTGCTAAAGGGTATTCTAGATGATTTATATACCTTCGTACTCTAATCCATTATACCCTTAGGTATGGTTATAGCTTATAGGTATAAAAGAGGACTTCAGGTTTCAAAAATGTATTATACTTTCTTCTCTGAAAATATAAATAAGGCATATGTGTTGGTGTTGATGGTGGTGTTGATGGTGGTGGTGTTGAAGGTGGTGTTGAAGGTGGTGTTGAAGGTGGTGTTGATGTTGGTGTTGAAGGTGGTGTTGATGGTGGTATTGATGGTGGTGATGGTGGTGTTGATGGTGGTGTTGAAGGTGGTGTTGATGGTGGTGATGGTGGAGTTGGTGGTGTTGATGGTGGTGCTGAAGGTGGTGTTGGTGGTGGTGTTGATGGTGGTGTTGAAGGTGGTGCTGAAGGTGATGTTGATGGTGGTGTTGATGATGGTGTTGATGGTGGTGTTGATGATGGTGGTGATGGTGGTTGAGGTGATGTTGATGATGGTGGTGGTGTTGATGGTGGTGTTGAAGCTGGTGTTGAAGGTGGTGTTGAAGGTGGTGTTGATGGTGGTGTTGATGGTGGTGCTGTTGAAGGTGTTGATGGTGGTGTTGATGGTGGTGTTGATGGTGGTGGTGGTGTTGATGGTAGTGTTGAAGGTTAAAGGTTATCATCACTATCAACCCCACCTTCAACACCACCACCATCAACACCACCATCAACACCACCTTCAACACCACCTTCAACACCACCACCATCAACACCACCATCAACACCACCTTCAACACCACCATCAACACCACCACCACCACCATCACCACAATCACCACCACTACCATCAATCACCACAACCACAATCACCACCTCAACCACCATCACCACCACCAACACCATCACCACCACCACCATCACCACAATCACCACCACCTCAATCACAATCACCACCACTACTCTCAACCACCTCAATCACCACCACCATCGGTGGTTGATTGATGGTCACCATCAGATGGTGGTGGTGAAAATTAAATTATAGTTAATGAGATTTCCTATGTGTCCAGACTTTAGGGACACCCTGTATAGAGGCTAATAATTATATAGAGGCTTATATAGATATATGGTATGAAAAACAGTCCTTACCTTATCAAGATTTTTTTCTTGAATATGAAGCAATGGATACATTTTAATATGTGAGGCTTAAAGTGAAAGCCTCAAAGCTTGAAGTCAAGCCTTAAGTGTCAGTTCAACACTTGAGGCAACATGGTCAACAGTGACACTTGAGGCAACATGCTCAACAGTGACACTTGAGCCAACAAGGTCAACAGTGACACTTGAGGCAACAAGGTCAACAGTAACACTTGAGGCAACAAGGTCAACAGGGACACTTGATGTAATAAATTCAACAGTGACACTTGAGATAAAAGGTCAACAGTGACACTTGATGTAATAAATTTAACAGTGACACTTGAGATAACAAAGTCAACAGTGACACTTGATGTTATAAATTCAGACACAATATAATAAATTCAGAGACATTTCACACACACACTTACATTCAACAGGTCATTTCTCAACGGATTTTTAATCTGCCTACACCACAGGCAAGCCTGTTAAAATCTTCATCAGGCAAGTCTGTTAAAATCTTCATTTCAATTCATCTATAACGTGTTGTGAAAGATAACCCGGTTTTCGAGTTATTATATTTATAAGATTTAAGCAGCATGGAATTATGAACTCAAAACACGCATAATGCGCTCATTTCTCAATAGATTTTTATTTCGATTACACCTCAGGGAAGCCTGTTGAAATCTGGATTTTTATTAATCTATAATGTTTGGTGAAATAAACACACGATTCTCGAGAAAATAATGTATTACCGGTTTTCTGGGTGGGCTAAAAGGCACTTCTCCAAGTGAAAAATACGCTTCATGCAATCATTTCTCAATGGATTTTTATTTCGATTACACCACAGGGAAGCCTATTGAAATCATGAACCTTATTCATCTATAAAGTTGTGTGAAATAACACACGGTTTTCTAGATAATAATGTATTACCTGTTCCGCAGCCTATTTCATTGTCCCAGCGTAACGGTGTTCTGGGTGGGCTAAAAGGCACTTCTTCCAGTGCAAAACACGCTTCATGCGATCATTTCTCAATGGAATTTTATTTCAATTACACCAGAGGGAAGCCAGTTGAACACATGATTTTATTACATCAATAATTTTTTCATGTGAACTGCACAACACAAATACAAGTAACAACATTGATAAAAAGGTGATAGATTTGAAGTTTTCGAATGATTAAGCATTCATTGATCGTAGTCAATACAGTCGGGTTTGGGGATCCAAATCAAATTCTGCTTAGGGCTCTATAATGGTTTAGGCCGGCTCTGATACATAGACTTAAGTTTATAACAACGGCCACATTATTGTGCTTACCATGGTCAGCTGCTTGTTGATTAAATCCAAAGGAGGCACAAAGGAGGACAGGAGATTATCCACAGCTGCACCCGTGTTTTCCTCGCTCACTTGCTAAGATGCTCACCCGCGAATGTCGTTTGACGGCAAAAATTGGCGCGGCACCAGTGACTCAGCACCAACAAAGTATATTTGTATAATTGTACTTGTAGGGATATATATATATATATATATATATATATATATATATATATATATATTAATATAATATATATATATATATATATATATATATATATATATATATATACATATATATATATATATATATATATATATATATATATATATATATATATATATATATATATATATATATATGGCAGTGCGCAACGGCGATGATATGTTCAAGCGACTTTTGGCAGCTTTTTAGTTGCCAAGTACCGCTACCCAAGATAACTCGTGATGTTTTCAAAAAATATTAATATCTCGAAATTGATACATTTTTATACCTTTTTTGTCGCATTATATGTTCAGTGTAACAATGTGGTAATTTGATAAAGAGTTACAATGCCTGTCAAGGCTTACATTTTATAAGCTTACCAAGCACATTTGTGACAGAGTCTAATGAAGGGTATAAATGTGTATTAAAATACCCCTTCTCTTGACTGAGTCTAATGAAGGGTATAAAAATGCATTAAAATACCCCTCCTCTTGACTGCGAGGGGTATTGGTGAAGCTACGGGTATTTTAGCTCGAAATTATACCTTATTCCCCAGTTATACCCTTTCTATACCCTGCATTTTTTACAGTGTATGCGTTATGCTCTGCAGGAATATAGCAAAGTGCAAGTACCTCCTTAATATATGAATGAACGGCCCCAGATGTCAGTCAAATATGGCACTCGAAGCCTGATGGAATCTGCCTTCCTCCACACTGCCTGTCGCCAGTGGAAGTTACATCCCTTTATGGTGGTCAGGAAATACGTTTGTCACTGCTCCCCAATAACCAGCCTCAAGATCAGCCACTAACGTCTGTAGCTTCACCTCTGGTATGACTTTTGATGCACTGCAGGACCTTCTTATAGTCTCTCTTGCGTTTCCTACTCATTAAAACAAAAACTAGTGGGACTTGTTTCAGTTGTTCCTCTCCTTTTACAAAAGCATGAATTGAGTAAAGTTGAATGAAAGGAGCCTTTACAATACGGAATGTTCCATCGCAATACCAAGTTCTGGCATCTTTCAATATATCCCTCTGTCTTGAACTTGAAAAGATTAAGTGGCGGGCGTCATCAACAAAAGTCAATTAACAGGAAGTCATCTGGTATGTGGTCTTTATCAATGTCAAATGTACAAATGTTAACATTCTCTCTACGTCATTCTCTCTGCGTGCGTCACGATCGATCACGATAGAGTGAAAATACATATAATATATATATATATATATATATATATATATATATATATATATATATATATATATTATATATATATAGATAGATAGATAGATATATAGATATAAAATATATATATATATATATATATATATATATATAGATAGATAGATAGATAGATAGATAGATAGATATCAGAAAAACTGGCACTATACATATAGTAGGGTGAAATATATGTGAAAAAACAGTTTGGTTATTTAGGCCGTATACAATTTAGGCCGTGAGACGATTCGTCCGTTTGTCAGTTTGGGCGTCACGGCCTAAATTACATACGGCCGAAACGACCTGGACCCGGTAAAGGGACGGTATCGTAACACACCCGGGCCGCCTCCACTGATCTATAATAATATAAGCGAAAGTGTGTGTGTGTGTCTGTGTGTCTGTCTGTGTGTGTTATAGGTTCCGCCCCCAGTGACGCAGTCCCATCATATGGCACAGTTTTGGAACCAGGTCGACCAGGGGAAGGTTTTAAGCCCACGTATGGGATGATCCGATCACTTTTTTTTTCTTTTTTTTGTAGCCTATTAGCGAGAATTGTGAAAAAAAAGTGGGTTGCGAGAATTGAGGAAACCTTGATGTAGGGTGATGGGTAATGGGTGAGTGAATGGGTGGGGTGATGGGTAATGGGTGAGTGAATGGGTGGGGTGATGGGTAATGGGTGTGGGGTGATGGGTTGGGGGTGATGGGTGATGGGTGATGGAATAGGTCGGGGGTGATGGGTAATGGGGAGTGAATGGGTGGGGGGTGATGGGTAATGGGTGAGTGAATGGGTGGGGGGTGATGGGTAATGGGTGAGTGAATGGGTGGGGGGTGATGGGTAATGGGTGAGTGAATGGGTGGGGGGTGATGGGTAAGGCGTTAATACATACATTTCTACATCCATGATTTCAGGAAAGTTAGAAGGGGCTATCTGGAGAGTCTGTGTTTTGGTGGGCCTTTGGCCCACTTATAGCCTCCGCAGGAGCTAGCCAAAAAGTCCGCCCGGAGAGCGGCTTTGCGGCTAGTTGGTAAATAAAGTTGATCAGTCAGGATTTGCCTCCAGGCCAGAAGGACGTCTAGGGTCATCATGGAGGTGGTGACCAGCCGCAGGGAGGGGGAGGCATGCAGTTAACAAGATCAGAAGAGCAATAAGCATAACATTAACGGTAGAAGATAGCAAGGGAAGCAACATTGCGGCGGTGATTTAAAGATTGAAGACAGTCAGTCAGTCAGAGGAGGAGAGTTGATGAGACGAAAAGCATTTAACTCAACCCTGTTTAGGAGAGCTGTATGAGTGGATCCCCCCCAAACATGACGCGACATAGTACATGCATGGGCGGATAACGCCCCTCCATGTACAGAGCAACCAACTGCGAGGGAGAAAAAAAATGGACGCAGGCGCCATAGGATACCTAACTTCTTAAAAGCTGTTTTAGCAAGAGATGTGAGATTTCCAGTTCATATTTTTAGTAAAGAATACTCCAAAAATGTTCATTGTAGAAGGAGGCAGTTGAGCGTCATTGAAGAAAAGGGGATAGTTATCTGGTAGGTTTTGTCGAGTAGATAGGTGAAGAAATTGGGTGTTTGAAGCATTGAACAAAACAAAGTTTGCTTTGCCCCAATCAGAATTTATAGAAAGATCAGAAGTTTCGCGCTTTGTGGCATCTCTCCGTGAATCACTTAGCTCCTGTTGAGTTGGACGACGTTAAAAAATGCAAGGTATAATCATCAGCGAAGGAGTGGATAGGGCTTTGAGTTAGATTTTAACTTAACTAACGTTAGAAGATCATTAATAAATAATAGAAAGAGAGTGGGAGATAGGACAGAACCCTGAGGAACACCACTATTGATAGACGTAGGAGAAGAACAATGACCGTCTACATGTTGCCCATTAACTCTACCTTCGATTGCGAACGCATCGGATGAAAATAGGGGGGTGGCATGAACTTCTAATCGCAGGCGCCACTATAAAAATCTTGCTTGCGCCAACACGGGCGAGGGCCAATCATCATGGCCCTCATGTGTGCCTCCAGGGCCTATACCATCCGAACCCTGGAGGTTATGCCAACAGGCGTTATAAGCCAAAATTATATATATATATATTTTATATATATATATATATATATATATATATATATATATATATATATATATATATAAGCGAAAGTGTGTCTGTGTGTGTGTGTGTGTGTGTGTCCGCTCCAGGTGGCGCCCCATGTGGCGGAATCCCCTCACATGGCACAGTTTTGGAAACGGCTCGAGCAGGGGAAGGTTTTAAGCCCATTTATGAGATGATCCGATCATTTTTTTTTTTTTTTTTTTAGCAGCCTATTAGCGAGAATTGTGAAGAAAAATAGTGGGTTGCGAGAATTGAGGAAACCTTGATGTAGGGTGATGGGTAATGGGTGAGTGAATGGGTGGGGTGATGGGTGAATGAATGGGTGGGGGGTTGATGGGTGAGGGAATAGATGGGGGGTGATGGGTAATGGGTGAGTGAATGGGCGTGTGGTGATGGGTAATGGTGAGTGAATGGGTGGGGGTGATGTAAATAGGTTGGCGTTAATACATACATTTCTATCTATCTATCTATTAATAATATAAGCGAAAGTGTGTGTGTGTGTGTGTGTGTGTGTGTGTGTGTGTGTGTGTGTGTGTGTGTGTGTGTGTGTGTGTGTGTGTGTCCGCTCCAGGTGCCGCCCCCTGTGGTGGAATCTCCTCATATGGCACAGTTTTGGAACCGGCTCGAGCAGGGGAAGGTTTTAAGCCCATTTATGAGATGATCCGATAACCTTTTTTTTCTTTTTTTTAGCAGCCTATTAGCGAGAATTGTGAAAAAAAGTGGGTTGCGAGAATTAGAGAGAACTGCAACTCGAGAAATGCCAGTGGTCGCTGGCAGTTTTAACTCAAAGGTTGGTCTACTGTGTTTTGGCTCCGCGACTAATATTTTTCATAAATTAATTTCGCGATAAATATTGATGCACCGCATCTGAATACCAAAAAATATAGTTCTGTTGTTCTACTAATTATATGGATGACATGCATTACGATGGAACGTTCTATAATAGCAATTTAATGCAAATTACTCGCCTCGAGTAGCAAAGCTTAATAGATTTGTTACATGTATATTGTGGCATGTAAAATTTGGGCGATGTTCACACTGTTTTCTAAGACAGTACTGCTGCGTCTGGCAAACGCTTGTCAAAATACAATAAGCAATGCCTTGGAAAAACGAAGAATAAAGAATGCCGAAATCGGCTTGTTGCTGCGACAATGTAGGTTATAATTGTGGAGGCGACGTGCCGCGGCGGGGAGTGGTGGGCGGGGAGATTGTGGCGGGGAGATTGAATCAAAACATTGCCACTTCACGCGTCGACTCATTGCACTTCCAGGCTTTCTATCTGATTGATACACAATAATAACAGGCAAATATGACTGCCTAGGTATAGATAACTTCTAAACATTCGTTATTGACTATATAATATCATAGAGTAGCATTTACCTCGCCTCCTCAACTATAACCTACTTGGTTATTTGGTTATATACAATGTTTTACAGAATCAGGCTTCTATACAATATACATATAGAAGAAAATCGTTCTTAATATTATACTTGTGTGTTTTAAGTACAGTGGAATAAGCCCATATTTTTCTTTCAAGTTGACCAACTTTTCACCAAATTGTGAGTTAAAACTACCAGCGACCACTGGCATTTCGGAGTTGTAGTTCTCTCTAATTGAGGAAACCTTGATGTAGGGTGATGGGTAATGGGTGAGTGAATGGGTGGGGTGATGGCTAATGGGTGATGGGTGAGTGAATGGATGAAGGGTGATGGGTGATGGGTGAGGGAATAGATGGGGGGTGATGGGTAATGGGTGTGTGGTGATGGATAATGGGTGAGTGAATGGGTGGGGGGTGGTGGGTAATGGGTGAGTGAATGGGGTGGGGGGTGATGGGTAATGGGTGAGTGAATGGGTTGGGGGTGATGTGAATAGGTTGGCGTTAATACATACATTTCTACATCCATGATTTTAGGAAAGCTAGAAGGGGCTATCTGGAGAGTCTGTGTTTGGTGGGCCTTCGGCCCACCAAACACAGACTCTCGGATAGGGAGGGACTCTCGGATAGGACTCTCGGACAGACTCTCGGCCCACCAATAGCCCTCCGCAGGAGCTAGCCAAAAGTCCGCCCGGAGGGCGGCTTTGCGGCTAGTATATATATATATATATATATATATATATATAGAGAGAGAGAGAGAGAGAGAGAGAGAGAGAGAGAGAGGAGAGAGAGAGAAGAGAGAGAGAGAGAAGGAGTAGAGAGAGATGAGATGAGACGAGAGAGAGAGAGAGAGAGGAGAACTACGTACCTCCAGCTGACACCTTTGTTGATATAATGAAAGCCGAGAGGAGCTTCGGCTGATCCTAAGAGACTGGAGGCGCGACACAAAGGATCATGATCAGCTCTGGCAATAACATACTGCCTTACCCTCCCTCTCTCACTCCGTCCCCACCCAAGCCTCCTCTCCCACCTCTCATCCAACGCCACAACCTCCGCCACACCAGCGCACTCCGCCCCATATTAGTGCACCAGGGAGCCTCGCAACGCCCACACAGCTGCAGTAGGCGAGGTAGTAGGGGGAGGCATCAGGTGGGGACGCGGCCCGGGAACCCCACAGCTCACAAAGGGCGGGCCACACCGCACAACTTGTGCCACAACTTGTGAACGGGCGCGTGTATACAGTGTGTCACCCGCAGAGCCAGCACGAGAGGGGGGAGGAAGATGGAGGAGCGGCAAGGATGGTTAAGATGACGACGTGGCCAGAGATGAAGAAGAGAGTGAAAGGAGATGAAATGTCGAAAAAATAAGTGGAGGAAGATGACAAAAGGTTAAGGAGGGAGGAGAAAGGACAGGTGGAAGAATAAACTAAGAGAATAAAAACAACTACGATAACTCTTCTCTTTCCGTCCTTTCCTCCATTCCTTCAATCTATATGATAGGATTCTCTCCCTTTTCCTCTTATATCATAGTTTGCCTCTCACGCCCTCCTCTCACCTACGTTCACTCCCGCCCACTGCCTCTCGTGTCCCTGTCCCCATCAAGGCCCCGGACCACCTGACAATCCTGACATTTACCCCGTCAGCTCCACGGTGTCAAGAGGGGAAGGGGATGCCACCGCGCACTACCGAGCACAAAGGAAGATCGCTGTTTTTGAGATGCTGTCCTCGCATCAAAATAAGGTACAGAAGTCTTGTCACAAGTAAAATTCAACACCAATGTGTGGAAGAAAAAGAATGTTTGGTGAAGAAATAACTTAATTTTATCAGTAAGTTTCGAAGGAGTAGCCTTGTTGGAGTCAGGCCCTTTACAACCCCAAGGGATATGGTGCCATAGTAAAGCAGATGACTCCTCTCTCCTCGCAATCCTCCTCGTCAAAACTAAAACTATGATCCCGATCCTGTCAGCTCTCTCTCTCTCTCTCTCTCTCTCTCTCTCTCTCTCTCTCTCTCTCTCTCTCTCTCTCTCTCTCTCTCTCTCACTCTCTCTCTCTCTCTCTCTTTGTATGGTGTGTGTGTGTGTGTGTGTGTGTGTACCAGCCCACACACGCCACACACAATCTCATCTGAGCAACACACATCCTCCCACCGTGCACAGCCATAAGCCTTATCCCCCCCCCCCTACACACACACCTGCGTATGCTGTTCATTAATAGAGTGACGGTATACATAGGCGCTGGACAAACAGGTGATAAGCGTCGCGCTGCCACTTCAACTTCAGGTTTTGGCACAAATCATGATAGGCAGGATGACCAACGACCCTCACTGGACACTCGGTTCCCTCCGAATAACGTTACATTAAGTGACAACCCGAAATAAGTATAACAGTTCGTGTGCAAACTTTTTGGTGTGTGTGTTGCCCTACGGGGGGAAGGGGATTAAGTTTATCTATAGCGTGGGTAGTTACTTGTTCACGCATCCTGGGTTACGTGGCTTTGTGTATTAGCCAGCCGGTAGTCACAACAACCCTGGAATGAATGCTTTGGGGATGTACTACAGATACAGTCCGAAATAAAAAAGAAAAAAGAAATGAATAAATAATATGGAAATGATGATGATTGATGATGATGATGAATATCTAATGATGATAATGATGATGTTGATAAGGATAAAAAAAATGAAAACAGCAACTATAATATTGAGATGAAGAAGCAGAGGCAGAACGAAAACAAAAATAATAACAAAAATAATGGAAATATTTACAATGACAATGAAAAATAGTTACTAATAATTATATATATAATAATGACAATAATGATACTTACTATTATCATTATTATCATCATTACTATTATCATTATTATTATGATAATAACAAATATTTTGGAATGAGAATGATAACAAAAACCACTACCATCACCATCACCACTACCATCAACACCACCACCACCACCATCACCACCACCACCACTACCATCACCATCACCACTACCATCACCACCACTACCATCACCGCCACCATCACCACCACCACCACCACCACCACCATCACCACCACCACCACTAATATCACCATCACCACTACCATCACCACCACTACCATCACCACCACCACCACTACCATCACCACCATCAACAAGAAAATTATCCAATCAACATCCAATACATCAAAACTACAACATCAACAGAAAGAGAATAAACGAAGATGATGAGAGAGAGAGAGAGAGAGAGAGAGAAGAGAGAGAGAGAGAGAGAGAGAGAGAGAGAGAGAGAGAGAGAGAGAGAGAGAGAGAAAAGAAGAGAGAGGAGAGAGAGAGAGAGAGAGAGAGAGAGATGGAATGGTAATAACTTTCAAAACTTGGACAGCCATTGTTTTTTCCAAGTTCTTTATTTTTTATTTTTTACACATCCTCCTCTTTCGTTTTGATCCCCTAGGCTACTATATAGTATCATCAGCCTGTCTCGTAGTTTTTCTTCCTTCTCATACCAATCTTTTTAGCTCACATCCCTCAATCTCCTCCTCCTCTTCCTACCACTTCAACTACTACTCTTCTCTTACTCTCCTTGCTTCACATCTTCGCATATTAATTTTCTTCTCCATCACGTACGCTTTTATGTCAGTTTTATCATTATCATCATCCTTCTCCTCCACTTCCCTCAACTTCTCTTCCTATTCCTCCTCTTCTTCCTCGTTTTGTATATATTTTCCAGTCACCATCCTCCCGTTTCCCCGCCTTTTCTTCTTCCTCTCGTTGCTCAAATCGGAAGGAACAGCATTCATTATACATTCCCTTCCTGGACGTTACATATTACTCTTTTTTTATATCATTATGAAGCATGACAAACTTGACGCAATCTCTCTCTCTCTCTCTCTCTCTCTCTCTCTCTCTCTCTCTCTCTCTCTCTCTCTCTCTCTCTCTCTCTCTCTCTCTCAAGATTGCAAAGTTACACTCGTAACGTTCCTCAGCTGCCTACGTAAACACTTGCCGTGCCTGTACATACATTGATAGCTTCGTGCACTACATTACCCATACATAACGCTCTTTATAATTCCTCACACCTGTCTTGGGAAGCTGAAACATGCACGTACATTCTGTCCTTCATGTTAAGAGTGATTGGTTCCTTCTCGTCTCTCCTTCCTGTGCTTCCGCCTGATGGATTTACTAAACGTTGTGTCAAATTTATCTTAACTCACATCGATTTGAGTGTTTAAATATCAAGTATATTTGAAGGTCTAGCCAAAAACTACTTACTGTCTTTGTATACAGTAGTCTTTGGTCTAGCATACTTAATGTCACTTTCAATGGTATTATTTTACACTAGAACAAGAATTCCTTACACAATTAGAGAGAACTGAAACTCGAGAAATGCCAGTGGTCGCTGGCAGTTTTAACTCAAAGGTTGGTCTACTGTGTTTTGGCTCCGCGACTAATATTTTTCATAAATTAATTTCGCGATAAACATTGATGCACCGCATCTGAATACCAAAAAATATAGTTCTTCTGTTGTTCTACTAATTATATGGATGACATTCATTACGATGGAACGTTCTATAATAGCAATTTAATGCAAATTACTCGCCTCGAGTAGCAAAGCTTAATATATTTTTTACATGTATATTGTGGCATGTAAAATTTGGGTGATGTTCACACTGTTTTCTAAGACAGTACTGCTGCGTCTGGCAAACGCTTGTCAAAATACAATAAGCAATGCCTTGGAAAAACGAAGAATAAAGAATGCCGAAATCGGCTTGTTGCTGCGACAATGTAGGTTATAATTGTGGAGGCGACACGCCGCGGCGGGGAGTGGTGGGCGGGGAGATTGTGGCGGGGAGATTGAATCAAAACATTGCCACTTCACGCGTCGACTCATTGCACTTCCAGGCTTTCTATCTGATTGATACACAATAATAACAGGAAAATATGACTGCCTAGGTATAGATAACTTCTAAACATACGTTATTGACTATATAATATCATAGAGTAACATTTACCTCGCCTCCTCAACTATAACCTACTTGGTTATTTGGTTAAATGCATGTTTTACAGACTCAGGCTTCTATACAATATACATATAGAAGAAAATCGTTCTTAAAATTATACTTTTGTGTTTTAAGTGCAGTGGAATAAGCCCATATTTTTCTTTCAAGTTGACCAACTTTTCACCAAATTGTGAGTTAAAACTGCCAGCGACCACTGGCATTTCGGAGTTGCAGTTCTCTCTAATTGGGAGGAATTAAAATTACACCATTTTACACAACTCTCAAATATATGGTTTTTGTTTACCTTATTGGATTCTAGGAAACTTTCTCTCTATGAGCTTCCGTTGGAAATCATTACTTTTGGAGATATATGTTATTTATAGGGAGGAGAGAGACAAGACTTTAAGTGCGTTTGAGTGTATTTAAATGCGCATCACTCTTCTTACTTTTGTGATCTGCATCGCCTCGGTTTTTCCCTTGCCGTGGACACTTTTTATTGGGGATTTGGCTTTATTTAGAAGGTTAAAACGTGGGGTTAGTTTAGATTAGGTTAGGTTAATGAGTCAAAAGGTGGGGTTAGGTTAGTTAATTTTCATATCTTGTATAGGCTACACTTTCCTTTCTATTACAAAAATAAATTATAGCTCCGAAAGTAGTGATTTGCGACAAAGTTGCGAGGGTATTAAATGAATATCGTATATGATTGTCTTTCTATGTTTACAACCACGCCACTTGGTGCAGATTACAAGGTCTTTTTGCGGTCTGGATTTCATAATGGGTATGAGAAGTCCCGCAGAGATAAGGAAATAATGGGCTCAATGAGGTATAAGTGACATGTTAGTATAAGAGGCCTGAAAAGTAATAAACACATTTATTGGTTAAGTCTTGTAGCGAGGTCTTGTACCTCTTTTCCTCTTCGGTCCTCGTCGCGTCATTTTTTCCCTTCTATTAGCAATAATTTTGTACAGTCTTGTGACGGAGGATATTGCTTTGTACTTCCCGTGTTTTTATTTACTTCCCTTCTTTAGTAAACGTTTGATGTGCTGTATCATCTCACCTTTCTATTCGATCTATTTATATTTATTTTTCTTTCCGACTCCATTTTGCTTGTTTTAATTTCCTGCAACTCTAAACTTTTCTTTTCTTTTCGCCATTTTTCTCTCGCCTGCAGCTCCAGTCTTTGCTCTTCTTGTTCCTAGTACCTTTATCCCTTCATTTACTTTCCCTTCCGACGAGTCTTTGATATCACTGAAATGCATGATTGCTACGACCACAGCCACCAACGCCAGTACCTTCACTACTCTTACTTAAAGACTAGCATTGTTGTGCCTTTATCACCACCATCACCATTCTACAAACACCACTTACCACCACCACTACCATTATCGTCCCCACCATTATCATCCTTATCACCATAACTACCACTAACACTACTACAAAGCCGCCAATAACACCACTTTTATTAACACCATTACCACCACCACCACCACAATCATCACCCCCACCACCACTACCACTACCACAATCATCACACTGTCATCACCACCACCACCACTACCACAATCATCACACTGTCATCACCACCACCACAATTATCACACTGTCATAACCACCACCACCATAATCATCACACTGTCATCACCACCACCACAATCATCACACTGTCATCACCACCACCACCACCACTCTATAGTGTCATCTTCCATACACAACACGTCACCATCAACACTTTTTAATCACCAAACCACGACTGTTCAATTTCCCAAGCTATAAACAGCTGCTACCCAAAAGGAAAAAAAAAAAAAAACGAGTCCTATAACCATGGAGCATAATACAAGAAAAATATGATGCCTATGCCTGCATGAGACAATTCAATTATTGATGTAATGACACAAAAATACGAAATACCCTTTGCCAATCATTCAATATTTCACTGGAGTATCATTATTGTCCAGGCCGGTGGGAGGGGCAAGGGGAGGAGGGGGGGGGGGGGGCGTAGCAGAGCCCAGGCTCATGGTAGAAGAATTGTGATTGAAAGTTCATCATCAGTAGGAATGGGACGAGAGAGGGGAGGGGAAAAACAGGGAGAGAGGAGAGTTATGAACAGTGGCATTGTGACGCCCCCTTGCCTGACACCCTCCCCCGTCTCTCCCCTCCATAATCCTAACCACCAGATATGGGGAGGTAAAGGGGAGAAAAAGGGATTTTACACTAATATAAAAGGGGGGGAAAAACTAACTCTATATTGGATTTAGTGTCTGGTCAGGGCTGTCCCCTGCTACTGGTAACATGTAACCCAGTACAACCAGCCGCATGGTCGGATCGTCGGCGACTAAACCGGCTCCCCCTCTGGCTCTACCAGTGAGGAGGGTGTGCTGGACACCCAGATGGACAAAAAATATGACCATATTTAAGGGCAGATTAACTCACTATCGAGTCAATGGGCATCTAGCCCCCCCGCTATGGGTGAAATAGTGGGCAGCCTGGGGTTTATCCCTACAGCGGGTTCTGCGTCCCTGGCCACGGGGAGCAGTAGGGGGCGCCCACAAGGCTCGTGACTGGGGCAAGTTGATGTTTCGTGCCGAGAGTTGCTTGGTATGGGAAAGGAGCCTGCATGGGGACTCGCGCGTTCTACTATTGCAAAAAACATTAGAGAGCACTTAGATAAAAACATAGTTTGATCAATAATTCACAACATGGATTCACCAAGGGTAGGTCATGTCTCACCAATTTATTGAGTTTTTATAGGAAAGTTTATGAGACGACAGATAATGATAAGGATTATGATATAATATATCTGGACTTTAGTAAGGCATTTGACAAAGTACCACACGAGAGACTCTTAAATAAGGTTAAGGCTCATGGAATAGATGGGAAGGTTCTTCGTTGGATCAGAGCTTGGCTAAGTAATAGGCAACAAAGGGTTACAATTAATGGTTCTAAATCTGAATGGGGACTGGTGACAAGTGGAGTTCCACAAGGGTCTGTTTTGGGTCCAATACTATTTTTGATTTACATCAACGACTTGGATAGTGGGATTAGCAGTGATATCAGCAAGTTTGCTGATGATACTAAGGTAGGTAGGATTATTGGATCACAGTCTGATGTAAACATATTGCAGGGAGACTTAGATAAACTTAATGAGTGGGCAGTCAGATGGCAGATGGAATTTAATATTGATAAGTGCAGCGTTATGAATGTTGGTAGAAAAAACCCGGGTAATAGATACACCATACGCAATGTATCGCTGAAAAGATCAGAAGGTGAAAAAGATCTTGGAGTGAGGGTGAGCCCAGACCTCCGACCTAGGAAACAATGTATTGAGGCTAGAAATAGAGCTAATAGAGTGTTAGGATTCATTACCAGAAGTGCGGAAGATATTCTAAAGCTTTATCTGGCTCTAGTCAGGCCTCACCTAGACTATGCGGTTCAGTTTTGGTCTCCATATTACAGGATGGATATAGCCTTGTTAGAAACAGTGCAGAAAAGGATGACCAAAATGATACAAGGGATGCGTAACTTTAGTTATGAGAAGAGATTGAAGTTATTAGATTTACACTCACTCGAGAGACGCAGAGTAAGGGGCAATCTGATAGAATTTTTAAGTGGATAAAGGGATTTAATAAAGGAGAGGTAGGAAAAGTTCTTACGGCTTTTAACAAAGGTAGAACAAGAAGTAATGGATTCAAGCTGGAAGGGCGTAGATTTAGAAAGTAAATAGGGAAAAACTGGTTCACAAATAGGGTGGTGAATGAATGGAATGGACTCAGTAGACAGGTATTTAGTGCAGAGTCATTAGGGAGCTTTAAAGAGGGGCTGGATAGGTTCATGGATGGGGATGAAGGGTGGATGTAGGTAGTGTTAGGTGACAGGAACTAGCACGTGTAGGCCTCGCGGCCTCTTGTAGCTTCCTTATTTTCTTATGTTCTTATGTTCTTATAGCTTAGCAGCACTTTCAAGCCCCTTCACAAGTTTATGCATACACTGCTAGGGGTTGACAGCAAACTGCTAGCCTTGAAATCAAATTTCGAGCTGTAACTTGGGTTTACTAAGCGTTAGCAAGAATATGAATACGGCCCCAGGATTCCAACACTACCCTATTACCACAATCGAATACCTAAATATTTTTTTAACTTCGCTGAGCTTTTCCTTCCAGTTTACTTGAATGATTTCATACTTCCTTGCTTCGTTATCCTATATATCATTTATATATATATATATATATATATATAATATATATATATATATATATATATATATATATATATATATATTCGAGTATAATTTGAAAGTAATATGCATGCATTATTATCAGGTGGTGGAGGCGCTAGGCCGGCGAGCGCAGTGAAGCATCATTCAGCGGGGATCACAACACCAACTTTTCTGACGTAAAGTTAAATAAGCAAAGTTTGAAGGGTGAGAGGCGACGATGAGAGAGAGAGAGAGAGAGAGAGAGAGAGAGAGAGAGAGAGAGAGAGAGAGAGAGAGAGAGAGAGAGGAGAGAAGAGAGAGAGAGAGAGAGAGAGAGAGAGAGAGAAGAGAGAGAGAGAGAGAGAGAGAGAGAGAGAGAGAGAGAGAGAGAGAGAGAGGAGAGAGAGAGAGAGAGAAGAAGAGAAGATGAGGAGAGAGAGAGATGAGAGAGAGAGAGGATGAGAGAGAAGAGGAGAGAGAGAGAGAGAGAGAGACGAAGAGAGAGAGAGAGGAGAGAGAAGGAGAAGAAGATGACGAAGGAGAGAGAGAGAGAGAGAGAGAGAGAGAAAGGGGGAGAGAGAGAGAGAGAGAGAGGAGAGAGAGAGAGAGAATTAAGATAGATTTTATTATCAGACATTGCAAGTACAGCTACAAGGTTAGACATACAAGCGCCGACGTCAGCACGAATAGGCGGACTCGTACCGCTGACCGAATGCACAGGACCTGCACATTGCGACTCCGTCTCTACCAACCTGCACCCTGGAAGGCAAGAGGAGAGAGGAGAGGGATGAGGAGAGATGGAGAGGAGAGGGAGAGAGAGATTCAAAATAGTTAGTTAGTAGTTTAGCTCCATTTAGACTGCCGAGCTAATGATCATTCGTCCCCTTCTCACAAATCCAATGACACTCCCTTTTCCTTCCTTCGGTCCATCAAGCTGGAGGGCTAAGGGTTGCTGGACCTGTAGTGGAGGGTGTCAGTAAAATGGGTTGTAGGGGAGTGATGGGAGGGGATGCAGGTGGATGGTGAGGATGGTAGGGTCAGGGAACGCATAGGGAGGATCAAGGAAGGTCATAGGGAAATCCAGGGTCAGGGTTGGGTCTGAGCGGCATCAAAGTTGGAGTTTTATTACCTGGCACGAGGAACAAAAAACTTCAGAGTATATTTTACTTTCACCATTTTTTCCCCCATTCTTTATCGACTCCACCCTTCCCCTCCTCTCTGTTTATGTTTTACCCCATCCCACCCCACCCATCATCTCTTCTTTCACGTACTACCTGCCCCCCCCTCTCTACCATACCTTCCCTCACCCCTCACCCGTGTTTGTTAACGTGTACAAACAAGACGATGAAGAGTGCTGACCTCTCACTGAATTACAACTTCCAGCACATCATCGCATGTTAACATTTGCTCCAGTCTGTAAACTCCAGCAACACACTATGGCTTCAGACTCAATCCAGTGAAAATGAGCATCACTAAAATCTGTGTATGTATTGATTGATTGATTATAGTTTTAAGGCGCCGCAACTGCGGGGTTATTGACGCCTGCTTACATAAGATACATGTAAAGTAAAACAAACAAAAAATAATTTAAGATAGAATAAAAATATTTAAAATAACGAAATACATAAAAGAACAAGAGTACATTAAAAACAATAAGTTAATATTAAAAACATCATAACTTGTTGAGAAGGCCAGCCTTCTCAATAAAGGTATGGACTTCATGTCCCGGAGAGAAACACCTCTCTCCCAATGCCAGGGAGAGACGGTATGCACCGTCCGACCCGCGACACCGGGACAAAAATTGCACACGTAGGTCCCCAAGACTGGGACACTCGACCATCAAGTGCCGCACAGTTAAGGGGACCAAACAATCATCACAGTAAGGAGGGTGGCCCCCCTCCATGAGGAACCCATGAGTATATAGAGTGTGACCAATACGCAATCGTGCCAAGGCAGTCTCCCATCTCCGGGAGAGACCGCAGTAGCTCCAGTCCTCGATACTTTGGCGGATGGTGCGCAGTTTATTTTGCCCTATAGTAATCCAGCGTTCCTGCAAACTGTTGTGAACTGATCTATGGATTGCCGAGGCAGGTCCGTAGCCGGCCCACTGCAAAGATAGGTGGTCTGGATTTCATAATGGGGGCTGATAAGGGTCCCCCGCAGGAGGTAAGGAAATATGGGCTCAATAGGTATAAGTGACACATTGTTATATAAGAGGCCTGAAAGTAATAAACACATTTATTGGTTAAGTCCTTGTAGCGAGGTTCTTGTACCATCTTTTCCCCTACTTCGGGTCCTCGTCGCGTCATTTTTCCCTTCTATTAGCAATAATTTTGTACAGTCTTGTGACGGAGGATATTGCTTTGTACTTCCCGTGTTTTTTATTTAACTTCCCTTTCTTTAGAGTAAAAAAGTTTGAGGTGCTGTATCATCTCACCTTATCTATTCGATCTATTTATATTTATTTTTCTTTCCGACTCCATTTTTTGCTTGTTTTTCATTTCCTGCAACTCTAAAACTTTTCTTTTCTTTTTCGGCCATTTTTCTCTCGCCTGCAGCTCAGTCTTTGCTCTTCTTGTTCTAGTACCTTTATCCCTTCATTTTACTTTCCCTTCCGACGAGTCGTTTGATACCACTGAAATGCATGATTGCTAACGACCCAACATCCCACCAACGCCAGTACCATTCACATACTCTTACTTAAGACTAGCAATGGTTGTGCCCTTATCCCCACCATCCCATTCTACAAACACCACTTATCACCACCAACTACCATTTCGTCCCCCCACCATTATCATCCTTATTCACCATCACTACCAACCAACACTACTGCAAAGCCCGCCACTAAAACCACTTATCAACCCCATACCAACCAAACCACCACCTACAAAATCATCCCCTACCCCACCAACCAACCACCCACTACCACAATCATCAACAGGCAATGTCATCAACACCACCACCACTACCACAATCATTCACCTGTCTCACAACCACCACAATAATCCCACTGTCATAACACCACACCACCAAATCATCACAAAACTGTCATCACGCACCACCACAATCATCACACTGTCCTCACCACCACCACACACCACTCTATAGTGTCATCTTCCATACACACACAGTCATACCATCACAACATTTTTTAAAATACACCCAAACCACGACTGTTCAGGTTTCCAAGCTATAACCAGCTGCTACCCAAAGGAAAAAAAAAAAAAAAACAGTCCCTATAACCCTGGGCATAATACAAGAAAAACATATGAAATTCCTATGCCTGCATGATAACAATTCAAATTATTGATGTAATGACACCAACAAAAACGAGATACCCTTTGCCATCATTCCAATATTTCCAGCTGGAGTATCATTATTGTCCAGGGGCCGTTGGGAGGGGCCGAGGGGATGAGGGGGGAGGGGGCGTAGCAGACCCAGGCTCTGGTAGACAGAATTTGTGATTGAAAGTTCATCATCGTAGGAATGGAGACGAGAGAGGGAGGGGAAAAACAGGAAGAGGAGAGTTTATGAACAGTGGGCATTGTGACGCCCCCTTTGCCTGACACCCTCCCCCGTCTCTCCCCTCCATAATCCTAACCAACCAGATATGGGGATGGTCAAGGGGAGAAAAAGGGATTTTAACACTATATAAAAGGGGGGGAAAAACTAAATTCTATATTGGATTGAGTGTCTGGCAGGGCTGTCCCCTGCTACTGGTAACATGTCACCCAGTACAACCATCACGCATGGGTCGATCGTCGGCGACTAAACCGGCTCCCCCTCCTGGTTCTTACCAGTGAGGAGGGTGTGCTGGACACCCAATGGACAAAAAATATGACCATATTTAAGGGCAGATTAACTCACTATCGAGTCAATTGGCATCTAGCCATGGGTGAAAGGGACTCTAATGGGGTGAAATAGTGGGCAGCCTGGGTTTAATCCCTCAGCGGTGTTCTCGTCCTGGCCACCGGGGAGCAGTAGGGGGCGCCCACAAAGGCTCGTGACTGGGGCAATGTTGATGTTCCGTGCCGAGAGTTTGCTTGGTATGGAGAGGAGCCTGCATGGGGACTCACGCGCGCGTTCTACTATTGCAAAAACATTAGAGGCAACTTATATAAAAATAGTTTTGATCAATAATTCACAACATGGTTCACCAAGGGTAGGTCCTGTTCTCAACCATTTATTGAGTTTTTATAGGAAAGTTTATTAAAGACGACAATAATGAATAAGGGAGTATGAATATAATATATCTGGACTTTAGTAAGGCATTTGACAAAGTCCACACAGAGACTCTTAAATAAGGTTAAGGCTCATGGGATAGATGGGAAGGTTCTTCTTGGATCAGCGCTTGCTAAGTAAATAGCAACAAAGGGTTACAATTAATGGTTCTAAATCTGAATGGGGACTGGTGACAAGGGGAGTTCCACAAGGGTCTGTTTTGGGTCCCAATAACTGATGTTTGGTTTACATCAACGACTTGGATAGTGGGATTAGCAGTGATATCAGCAAGTTTTGCTGAATGATACTAAGGTAGGTAGGATTATTGGATCACATTCTGATGTCAACATTTGCAGGGAACTTAGATGACTTAATGAGTGGGCATCAGATGGCAAGATAAATTTAATATTGATAAGTGCAGCGGTTATGATGTGGTAGAAAAACCCCGGGTATCGATACACCTAACGGCACTGTATCGCTGAAAAAGATCAGAAGGTGAAAGATCTTGGAGTGAGGGTGAGCCCCCAACCTCCCGACCTAGGACAATGTATTAAGGATAGAAATAGAGCTAATAGAGTGTTATGAATTCATTAACCAGAAGTGCGGAAGATATTTCTAAAGCTTTATCTGGCTCTAGTCAGGCCTCACCTAGACTATGCGGTTCCAGTTTTGGGTCTCCATATTAAGGATGGATATAGCCTTGTTAGAAACAGTGCAGAAAAGGATTTACCAAAATTATACAAGGGATGCGTAACTTTGTTCTTTAGAGAGATTTGAAGTTTATTAGATTTACACTCACTCGAGAGACGCGAGTAAGGGCATCTGATGGGAATTTTTTACGGATGATAAAGGATTTAATAAAGAGAGGTAAGGAAAGTTCTTACGGCTTTTAACAAAGTAAACAAGACGTAAATGGATTCAAGCTGAAGGGCGTAAGCTTAGAAATTAAATAGGGAAAAACTGGTTCCAAATAGGGTGGTGAATAATGGAATGGACTCATTAGACAGTATTTAGTGCAGAGTCATTAGGGAGCTTTAAAAGAGGGCTGGATATTCATGGATGGGGATGAAGGGGGATGAGGTAGTGTTAGTGACAGGAACTAGCCGTGTAGGCCTCGCGGCCTCTTGTAAGCTTCCTTATTTTCTTATGTTCTTAGTTCCTTATAGCTTAGCATCACTTTCAAGCCCCGTACAATTTAATGCATACACTGCTAGGGGTTTTGACAGCAAACTGCTAGCCTTGAAATCAAATTTTCGAGCTGTAAATTGGGTTTACGAAGCGTTAGCAAGAATATGAATACGGCCCCAGGAGTCCAACACTACCCATTACCCACATTCGAATACCTAATTTTTTTTTAAGAACTTCGCTGAGCTTTTCCTTCAGTTTACTTGAATGATTTCATTAACTTCTTCTTCTTTACCTATATTCATATCATATATATTATTATATAATAATAATAAATATATATATTATATATATATATAAATATATACTTCGAGTATAATTTGAAGTAATATGCCTGCATTATTATCAGTGTGAGCGCTAGGCCGGCGAGCGCAGTGAAGCATCCATTCCGGGATCACAACACAAACTATTTCTGACGTAAAGTTAAATATCACCGTTTGAAGGTGAGAGGCGACGATGAATAGAGAGAGAGAGAGAGAGAGAGAGAGAGGAGAGGAGAGAGGAGAGAGAGAGAGAGAGAGAGAGAGAGAGAGAGAGAGCGAGAAGAGAGAGAGAGAGAGAGAGAGAGAGAGAGAGAGAGAGAGAGAGAGAGGAGAGAGAGAGAGAGAGATAAATAGCGATTATTCATCCTATCTAGACACTTTGCAAGTACCAACTACAAGGTTTTGACTATTACGCGCCGCCACGTCAGCACGAACTAGGGCGACTCGAACCGCTTGACCGAATGCACAGGTACGTTGCACATTGCTACTCACGTCTCTACCAACCTGCCACCCTGACAGGCAAGAGAGATAGAGAGAGAGAGCAGAGAGAGAGAGAGAGAGAGAGAGAGAGGAGGAGAGAGAGGAAGACTTTCAAAATAGTTTTTAGTTTATGTAGTATTAGCTTCCATTTGACTGCGAGGCTAATGATCATTCCGTCCCCTTCTCACAAAGCCAATGACACTGAAGGCCTTTTTCCTTCCTTCGGTCCTCAAGCTGGAGGCTTAGGTTTTCTGCCTGTAGTGGAGGGTGTCAGTAAAATGGTTGTAGGGGAGTGATGGAAGGGGATCGGTGGATGTTGAGGATGGTAGGGTCAGGGAAACGCATAGGGAGGATCAAGGAAGGTCATAGGGAAATCCAGGGTCAGGTTGGGTCTGAGCGGCATCAAAGTTGGAGTTTTTTTATTACCTGGCACTAGGAACAAAAACTTCAGAGTATATTTTACGTTTCCTCAACCATTTTTCCCCCTTCTTATCGACTCCACCCTTCCCCTTCCTCGCTGTTTTATGTTTTAACACCCATCCCACCCCACCCATCATCTCTTCTTGTCACGTACTCCCTGCCCCCCCCTCTCTACCTAACCCTTCCATCCCCTCAACTCGTGTTTGTTTAACGTGTACAAACAAGACGATGAAGAGTGCTGACCTCTCACTGAATTACAACTTCCAGGCACATCATCGCATGTTAACCATTTGCTCCAGTCTGTAAACTCCAGCAACACCTTCGCTTCAAGACTCAATCCAGTAAATGAAAGCATCACTAAAATCTGTGTATGTATTGATTGATTTGATTATAGTTTTACGGCGCCGACTGCGGGGTTTTATTGACGCCTGCTACATAAGATTCATGTAAAGTAAAACAAACAAAAGATTTAAGATAGAATAAATATTTAAAATAACGAAATACTACAAGAACAAGAGTAACCTTAAAACAATAATAATTAATATTAAAAAAAAAACATCATAACTTGTTGAGAAGGCCAGCTTTCTCATAAGGTATGGACTTCATGTCCCCGGAGAAGAAACACCTCTCTCCCAATGCAGGGAGAACGGTATGCACCCGTCCGACCCGCGACACCTGGGATCAAAATTGCACACGTAGGTCCCCAAGACTGGGACAACTCGAACCATCAGTGCCGCACAGTTAAGGGGACCAAACAATCAATCACAGTAAGGAGGGTGGCCCCCCTCCATGAGGAACCATGAGTATATAGGTGTGACCAATACGCATCGTTGCCAAGGCAGTCCTCCATCTCCGGGAGAGACCGCGTAGCTCCAGTCCTCGATACTTTGGCGGATGGTGCGCAGTTTATTTTGCCCTATAGTAATCCATGCGTTCCTGCCAACTGTTTGTAAACTGATCTATGGATTGCCGAGCGCAGGTTCCCTAGCCCGCACTGCAAAGGTGAAGAGCTGGTCCTTCTACCTTCATCTTTTGCCAAGGCATCAGCTGGTCCTCATATACCGGCAACACCTAACATGTGCCGGTACCCAACAAAAGCTGGAACGTCCGGCCTCGCTCGTGAGCAGGGAATAAAGGACATTCCAGGATGGCATTTGATCAGCGGATGGGGAGAGTTAAAATTAACATAGTGATTTAAGGAGCATACAAGAATCCTAAAAATTGTAAAGAGACATCGGAAGGGTAAAAATAATCCTGCGAGCATATTAAAATAGCACTTATTTCCAGCCGTAAAAACAGATGAAACACTTGGAAGGCTGAACGCCTTTGGGAATACGACACTTATCCACTCCTTCGCTGATTTGGAACCATCAGTAAAGACGGGACCGAACTCTGTTGTGTGGCAAAAGTGGTCTAAAAACTGGGCACGCTCAGCCCTGAGGAGTAAAGACCCTTTTGAGGGCGGAAGGCTTTTGCAGAAAGGGACACTTCGTGGGAGCAGCCCTGGGACCGACTGTCGTAGGCCTATGCGGGCAGATCCGTAAAGCAGGGAAGGATAGCGTCTCATAATAGCTGTCAATCGGAAACCAAGGGGCTTTGGTAAGCTTTTCGCCATGGTAAGTTGCGATCCTGAATTCACAAGACACAGCACGGCAAGCTATTGAGTCAGGGAGGCCGTTTGAGCCTACCAATCATCTTAACGGAGGGACTGGCGTTGAAGATCTAATGGTAGGACACCAGCTCCACATAGCTTGGGGGTTGGAGATGACCTGAACGCCCCGGTTGCCATCGGACACCAGCATGGATGTATCCCCGAATCCAGCATCCGCAGTCGAGTGGGTGTGGCAGCGGATACCACTTCACATCCATATTCAAGCTTCGAAGGATAAGTGAGCGGTGAAGATATAGGAGTGTAGCCCGCGATCAGCAAGCCGCCCCAGCTGGTGTGCGAGAGGACTTTCAGTAGATCCATTGGTCAGGAGACCGTCAGTCCTTGAGAGCACGAGGTGAGATTACCCAAGTCAGTTTATTGTCAAAAATGACTCTAAAAACCGGGTACTTCTTCCCTACATGGTATTCTCTTACGTAAATATCCAGGTCCTGGGTCGGGATGAATCCCAACGGGTTCTGCAAAAATGAACCGTTTCAATCTTCGTTTGAGAAAACCGAAAGCCACGATTCTCGTTCCATTCCCAAACTTTATCAATAGCAAGTTTGAAGTCTTCTCTCTGTCAACCGACATCCTGGAAGTCAGCAAAAGAGGATTGATAAAGTCATCCACGTATACTGTACTAACAATCTCCTCTGGCAGTACATCAACAATACCATTGATGGCCAAACGACATAGCTACACTCAAACCTGACCTTGGGGGATGCCACCTGGAAGCGGTGTTCAGAAGACAGTATGTTGCCAACTCGAACTCTAAGAACCCTGTTTGCTAGAAACTCTGGAGGAACACAGCAAACGACCTCTTAGCCCGAACTCATACAAAGATTGCAATATAACCGTGTCTAACAGCCGTGTCGTAAGGCCTTTTCAGGTCGAAAAAATATGGCACAATGGTGTTGTCGAGAGTCGAATGCCCCGCGATGCTGACTCTAAAGGAAATAAGCGCTTTCCGTAGTAAGGATGCTTACAGATCCACACTGAGAACGGGAGAAAAGTTTTTCCCATTCAAAAACCAACAGTCGACTATTTACCATTTTTTCGAAAAATAACTTACACACACATGAAGTAGGGATATGGGCCGGAAATTCGTCGTATTGAGTGGTTCCCTTCCCAGCTTAGGGATCGGGATCACCACCAGCCACAACCCCAAGCTACTTGGGAAGGTTCCTTCAATCCAGATCCTATATAGATTCTCAACAAGCAATCTAGAGGCCTCATCTCTTAGATGACATAGCATCGCATAGGTACTCATCTTGGCCTGGGGAAGTGTCCAGCGCCAACCTTCATGGCTTGACATAGCTCACGAGGTGTAAAAAGAACATTGTTAAGATTCCCTCCCTGGATGAAAAATCTATGCCTCTCTGTTCTTGTCTGCAGTCCTGTCCCTAGCACTTGGAGACGCACGGTCTGTCTGCCCATTGACCACAAAATGGGAAGCCAATTCCTCTGCTACAGTCAAGGGATCTGCCACAGGTCTCCATTAATCGATTAGAACTGGAGGGGAAGGATTGGATAAACTTCCCCTTCATTTCCTCCCAAACTTGCCAACCTTGGACACCGGGGTAGATGCACAGATCGTACTTATATAAGCCTCCAAGAGGAGTGACGATCCCTCTTTCATAACTCGCTCAGTATCTAGCTTTTTGACCTGTGAAAAGATTTTTTTTAGGTCTCTACCTGAAATTGGCCAGCGAGATGTATTGCGTCTCAGCACGGCGGGAGTGACTCCTCGCTGCCGTACAGTCCTGAGTCCACCACGGAACAGGTCGGCGAAGAGAAAGATCCGAATGTGCGGGGGATTGCGCAGCGAGCTCAAATGGATTAGAGACACAAAGTTAATCTTAACGGCCTCATCTATTTTGAATCATCTTATATGATGTTCAAAAACACAGGGCCTTTTGAAAGCCCCTCCCATCCTGGCAACGAGAGAGGCACCATTTTTGGGAGAACCATCGAAGGGGCGAGGACACTGCTTTTAAGTGTATGGGATAATGGTCACTTCCCCGAAGAGATCGGGCCACCTCCCATGAGAAAGCCGAGGGCGACCTGTGGACTGCGAGTGATGGTCAATACAAGTCAATGTTCCCGTCTGCGATTAGAACTGTGTTGTTCTCCCGTGTTTAATATTTTATTTTGGTTGCCATTCTATAAGAGTTTACGAGAGAATCACCGCGACGATTTCTGGTGGAATTCTCCCCACAGAAAATGCCGCCCAGTCTGTCTCCAAGGAGAAAAATGGCGGGGAAGCTGGCGGAATAAGCTCCTCAAATCTTGGAGAGGTATTCTCATTTGGGGTAAGATATATTGAGCGACAGGTAGGTCTTGGTGCGAGGATTACGACCTGCGTCACCTGCAAGGGTGATTGCAGCGGGATGACAGTTAAGGGGACATCCCGACGAATGGTAAAAGGCACAACCACACTAAGCCCCCACTGCTGGAGGTGGGTTTGTGGACAGTATAAAACCTGTCGGGCAGAGACCACCTTCCCCTGCCCTATCATTGTTTCTTGTAAACCAGAATCCTTTCTCTGGGTCCACTCGTTGATGAGAAGGACTAGTTTTCTTCCCAATTTGCACGTATCCACGAAATATTCATTGGAGGATTGAAAATGTTTTTTCTGCGTGAAGAAATTATGCGTAGAAGCCTTACGGCTTGTAGACGCTGCCTATTTGAAAAGCCCAGCATCTTTTTTCTGTGTTTGTAGAAGAATGGTAAACTACTTTTCCTTACATTCCCAGATGTCGGTTGGTGTTTGCGTATATCGGCGGGTGAAATCGGGGTTCTCATACGAGGACCACGCGGCAGTAGTAGATACCCGTAATGTCCCCCAAAGATTTGCCGAATTTAACTGACAGATGATTTACCACTTCTAGGTTTACTGATACTCCCGACGAGGGTCTTGAAGATTGCTTATCAGCATGGCTATCAACTGCTTGTGTGTCAGGTTGTATGACACCTTCGCCATCACAGCGTGATGTAGCTTGTGTCGCTAGTCGCTTCAGGGTGGTACAGGGGGACCAACAGTGGTAATTAGGAGTCACGGCAGTACTCCACACACTATCAGTAGGTGTATCTTAACGCACGTCCATCCCTTCTTGCTCAGCAATTGAGATGTTAGCTGGAGGGACTCCCACTGACTCTAAGGACCATTGGAACGCGAGTTTCGCTTCTGAGACTCCTTATTAAGGATGGATGCCTGGGAGCCTCTTAGAGGATGAGTCCACTAGTGTCATATTTCCGCGAGCGGACCTGCACTACACGAAGGTGGTTGGAGGCTCATTATGAGAAGAGTCAGCAGACTCTCACAGAGTCGCAGGTCACTAGCGAGAAACTTATTCTTCCTTGGATGGAATGATTAGGTAAAGAGAATGTGGTGGTGGAAACTGCAACAGAGATGATTAGGAGTCTTAGTGAAGAACAGCAGCCATTCGCGATGCGTAGGTCCTGCTTCCTCCCCGCATGCTTGTCTGTGGGAAGTTCTCTTTCTGGCGCTCACCAAGACTGATAAATTGGGAGTTTGGCCAAATAAAGGATGTCTTCTTCTAATTTGTAAGTCCACCTACACTGTCGAGAACTCGGGTGGGGTGATCAGCACGGCAGTGGAAGTCAGTAGGGATTTTGACGGACAGTCCTGTGCATGGGAACCAACGCCGAGCATCGAAACCACAGCGAGGAGGGGATTTTTAACAAAAAATTTTGCGTCCCAAGCGGTAGCACTCATAGCACTGCAATAGGGCGGTCGTAAGCTTTTAATCCTGAGAGACTAGGACCCGATCCTGATGGAATCGGGGAGACTTGATCCGTAGAAGGTGATAATGATCATGTTTTTGCTTCCTCTGCCTTATAGACCTGTTGAACTCTTTCCGGGCACATGTTTAGTATTTCCTGCCTCCGAAAACTTCAAAGGGTTCGTAGTGGTAGATTACGCCTTTGTTGGTATTCATTTTGGATGAGTTTAGATGGTATCAAAAAATGCTGTCTTCGGTGATGTGCATTTGGAAGAGCATCCGAGCCTGAGGTAAGGTCCTTGGCTCGTATTAGAACCCCCCTGCCTACCGTTTCAGGTGACCTTTCCGGGAATCATTCCAATATCTTTTTCAAATACAGCGCCGCAAGGAAATTGCCACCACTTTCCTTATATACGCACGGACCAATATGGTAGGGCTATGGCGGACAGGTGGAGTAGATGTAGTAGTTTTCTCAAAAGTGTTGGGATGTGTCCCATCAGGGCCGTCTCCAACATTTACAGAGCGACTGATTTCGGCTTCTGTAAGTCTCTCTCCAATTTCCATCTTAGTGGCTCCCTCATAAGCAGAAAGATGCAGTCATCTGATGCAGAAAATTTATGTAGCACCTGTTGTTTGTCCATTGTCCATCATAAATAGACGGATGCGGCGAACACAACCATAAAGCCTTGAATACATGTATTGCTCTGTAAGATAAGCCTGGGAACGTTGGCAGAATCAAGGTGTCCAACGTAAGAAGTACCTAGGGCCATGCTCGTCTCTCAATCCCTGCCTGCGTCCTTGAAGCCGGAACCGCCAGACCGGGGATCTGAGGAGGAAGGGCGCTGCCCGCTTCGTGCCACGTCGGGCCTGGAAGGGCGCCAGAGTGGCAATGTGAGAGGATTCCATGGGAGATGTCGAGGACAAGCGGACGTCAGGGAAGAGGCAGGCCGGGGTAATTAATTGATTGACTCATAAACAAAATTACTTCACTTCCCACGCCCCCCCAACCCACCACGGTGCCAACAAGGGGAAGCTTTCTGTTGGAAGGACCTCACCCAACAGCTCCATGGGGTAGCGGGGAATAACGCTTCATGTTGCCTAGTGTGTGGTGGATCCGCGGGAACCGATGCCGGTGTCCCCCAGGCACCTCCCGCTTGGCCCTAGCCACGCATGAACCAGCCGATTGATCCAGCGGGGCCACACTGCTGGACCTCCCGTCTTACCCCCAACCCCCCTATAGTCCGCGGCAAGCTTAGTGAAATGATGGGACATTCCGGATAAAAGCACCAAAGTTTTTCAGGCACTCTACAGGCTCCAGCTTATGATTTTGAGAGGGGAGAAAATGATCCCCTCACTCAGAGGCTATAAGGAACTCTTCTTTATTATTTTTGACATTTCCGCATGTGGAAATTAGGTAAATGGGTTTTTTTAAAAGAATCGTCATAAGGATAATGTTTATTGGATGCAAGTTATCTTATTATTATTATTTAATAACTCCAAACAAAATATTCCAATATGGCTTCAAAAACATCAATTCAATATTTATTCGACTTTAAAACTCCCTGGCGGACATCGGAAATGCCATGTAGTTTATTAGCCAGACACGAATAAAACATACCCTTGCAATTCAAAATGACATGGTTAATCTACTGACGGTGCATAGAAAAATAAGTATTCTTAAGCTCATTAATACAACAATCATGTTCTTCTGTACATCTGCAGGAATGCCATGTCTTTGTTTAAGCACCATATCACATGGGGGCAGGTATGATTCGAATTTGGTAATTTATGTGTCTACTTCTCACATTTGCAGCTGCACAGATTCGGTGTGCATTTTTCCAGATGGCTTTCTTGCATGAACTATCTCCGCACAACCTGCAGCACTTTTGCAGGCACACTTTCACAGTTCACTTACAGCCTTTGCTACTCCCGCAGGCTGCGAGCTCCAGACAGGAACCCAGGACTTTGTTTCTGCATCCATGTCCAAACCGCATCCTTTCAGCAGTTGGTGTCTGTTGTTGGGCCTGGTTGCAGGTTGTCGATTGCCAGCCTGGGTACACTGCACGCTTGGGTGTGCTGCAGCAGGGCCTGTTGAGTTGGGGAATGTTCTCCATCGTTCTGTTTTTCTGGCAGAACAGTTTCCTTTCTTGCTTCATTCACCGACAACCAAGAGGCTGTCTTGTCCATATATAACACTGTGAAACGTTCCAGCATCTGGACTCCTGGCAATCCACGGTGATTTGTGCCATGTGGATGTTCTATATTCGATGAAGTTGAAGGCATCTGTGACTTCGGTATAGGCACCCCATGCCTTCCCAAACCGACTTTTTCCCCTTTCCAAGAAAGAAGAAGTCGTATCACAATAATCCACACCCTGTGAAGCTGTGGAACCTGGTAGCGCTTGTGGACTTCTCTTTGCCCAGAGTACTAGCAGATGGCATTGATGTGGTAGGAAAAGGAAGTTTCTTGCCACTGGCCGTAAGGCGACCCAGATGTCAGCCGTGATACTGCTGGCTAGAAAGTGATACTTCCCGAGGGATGACAAAGACGTCAGTATCCCCTGTTGCGTACCCAAGCATGTGTGCAATCCACTCTCTAGGGGCATCTTGTAAGATGGGACCTTACATTCTTGTGTTCCTGCCTCTTTGTGGATCAACATGGCGGCATCGAGTGGTCAGTGCCACTGCAGACTACGAGGCTCCCCAGATGTTGCGAAAGACCTGTTTTTGCTTTCCGCTGGAATAGTGGATACAATCTTCTCTCTGTAGGAACTGGAAGAGTTCTACCTTTTTGTGGGGTCACGCAGGAAATCGTGCCAATTGCCTGGACCTTGGTCTGCCTGCCACTTCCTTCGACCCTTTTTCCCCGGGTTCTCTCTGGTTGATTCTTTGATCCTGTTGTCCAGGTACCTGTCCCATAACCAAATATACTCTCAAGGTTTCCAGTTGCCTCATGATGCGGGAACAACGACTCCCACTTGGCCCTAATCGTACAAATGTAGTGATGCCAGTCACTGGGGAGGTGTACCACAGTTACAAAAAAAAGAACAAACTAGTGAGGTATTTGCATTATACGGAATATTTCTTTGCCTTTTAAAGCGCTAATCTTGATTTCATCAGATTTTTCTAAGTGAAAATTAGCCGTTATCACAAAAATGGTTCATAGAGGCTTCTGATAAATTGGATCGTTTGGTCTCCCCCTCTCAAATCATACTAGGACCCTGTAGAATGCCTGAACAAAATTTGGTGCTTTTATTCGGCCTGTCCCCATCCTCTTGAAATCTGGTCTTAGCGCCCCAACTACTACCAAAGGAGCGTGTAACCACCGAAGTGACCTACAACCCGCCCCAGAAGGCGGCGGTGGAATCAACTCCCAGATAGAGGGCGCGGGGGAATATACGGGATGCACCCAACGGCAAACACGTAGGGAGCGGAGCGTGAAAGTTTAAAAGGAAGAGAAGCGTGTAGACGGAGAAAGGTCTCACCGGGCCTAGAATCGCCCTAAGAAAGGAGAAAAAGGGGGAGGAAGCATAAAGGCGACTCACCAGGAAGACTCCACCTCCGCAGTGACGAAGGGGGAGGCGCTTTGGTTCTACGAGGCCGACAGCCACCGAACCCAACAATGGCAGGCAGGCCGCCAGAGTAGGTGGCGCCGTCGACCACGCTTCAAGCCCCGCCACCACGACAAGGTGACTCCCCACAGCGGGTCTGTGTATGTGATGCTGCACGTAAAACAGCTGTCATTTTCGTGTTTTTATCTATTATTTTATCAATTGTTTTTTTGTTGTTCATACGTATGCTTAATTACCTTTGCATGGTTCTTTTCTCTTGTTTAAATCAAGACAAAGATCACTAAACCACTACCGCGATGATTATGTGGTACAACTACCATTTATTACCACCTGCATCACTAAAATGCAGTTCTTCAATTAAAACTACTAACGTATATACATAGTGGCGGAATTAATTATGGATTTTCCAGAAATTTGACATTTTTTCTACAAAAGTCAATACAACCAAAATTTCATTTGATTGCAAATGGATTTATTTTGATACACATGCACCGAGCAACTATTTAACATTGATTTTACAGAGGATTAGGTTACTGTGTAAGTATTCCTGGATCTTGGCTGCCTGAAGAACAACGCATGCTACATTGCATTCCGTGAAGTTCACAGTCAGTTGGCGTCTTGCTTTAGCGTGGAAAGGGTATTCTGCCTCTTATTGCTGTCATTCTTTCATAATTTTCTATACCGCCCTTGCTTACTAACAAAGTGTTTTTGTGTGTTTCAGGCAGATTATTGGTTTAAATATAGTAAACCAAATGGTAATTAGCGAATTGAGTCCTCCAAAGTTAGACAAATAACGTTTTATTGAAATGAAACTACATTAAAACAAAGAGAAATAGCAAAAACTAGGTGTTTCACTCAACAGTCAGTGTTTTAAGAGACAATGGATAACGGCCAAAATTTGTACTCAAAAGGGTTGGAAAATTGGTGGTCGAAACGAAACAACTCTGAGAACAGATGAAGACATATACTACAAGGCTCTCAAAACAAGAAGAACATCTTGCAGGCAGATTTATATTGAGCTGGCAGTGGAGGGTGTTAACTTGCCCGCAGAAACGGAGTGAACGACAGGCTTTTGGAAGCTGATTGAAGCATATCGCCCGAGAAAGAGCCTCGATTTACAGAGACAATGATAAAGGCACTTTATTCTGGGCTGGAACACTTGAGTGGAGACTTCTGAACAATGGGAAAAGGTAGAGAATGACACATCTAGCTAATCATCACTGTAGTGCAATAAAAGCAGTCAGCCATAAAGTTTACTTAGTGTTTCATTACTTCTATGGCTGTTACATTTCATTACTTTGTACATTCTTTTTGTACTACTTTAACTTTATTTTACATGTCACTTTAATTAATTACTTCTATGACTTGTATTTTCTACTGTTTGCAGGTGCTCATCACTGATGAATCAACCATTGCAGTGCTGGATGACCGTGTGCAGAGTGTAAGAAGGCGGCCCGGAGAGGAATTTATGGCTGAATGTCTGAAGAAGACAGTGAAATTTCCAACGAAAATCAGGGTGTGGGGAGCCATTTCGGTGCAGGGAAAACAAGTCGTTTACACATTGTTGAGGGAACTATAAACCAGGTTAAGCATATAGAGGTACTAAAGGGCGTTTACTACCTAAAATAAGGGAATGTACAGTGACAGACCTTGGATAGCCAACAGGATCGGCACCATGTCACACGGCTAAATCGGTGAAGGACATGGTGTGCACACAAAATGGACTTTTCACCCTGCTCCCATAGGAGGGAAATTCCCCAGACATGAATCCTATTGAGTTTTTATGGTGTATATTGAAAGATGAAATTACACACAGAGCCCATTCGACCAACAGCAACTCTTTAGGGCCGTCTTTATTGACGTTTAGTTCAGATCTGGGCGAATTCAGGAATGTGTAAAACTTTGATCATTGGCATGCCAAGACGTGTTTAAAGCACTTATGGATGCTAAGGGTGGCCAAACTGCTTATTAATTAATGTAAAAGAACTTAGCGCTGTACCAGTGTATCAAATTAAATCCATTTGCAATCAATGAAATTGGTTTTTTTTGACCTTTTTGTAGAAAAATGTCAAATTTTTGGAAATCCATAATAATTCCCCCACTACTGTATATGTAGATCCATCCATCTCTTTCAATGGTACATATATTCATACATACATTCTTCGAGCTCACCACTTCAAACATATTTTTCACGTGGGGCAAGGAATAGACCATAGGGCAAAACCGAAAAGGTTCTCCCCCCCCTTCTTTATACCTGCCACCATTTTTTTCAGTTACTTCGATGTCTAAGCTTCTTAAAAAAGCTCTGTTAATCAAGCCATTTCTGGATTACTAGTACCAGTAAATACAGGGTGTAACACGAGTTTTTTACAAATATTGAACAGGTGAAGAACGTGTAATTCTAATAAGTAGAAAAAATGTTCTATACACATATGCTTTTTGAGACTTCCCTTAGACGTGAGATGAAGTAAGAACAATCACGGCGTCCGGTATTTTGTCACACCGAATGCGACAAATAGATGTATGCAATGTGTACGCGCGTTTGCCCTCGGGAAAAATGAATTATTTAATCATTAAACTTTATAGTAAATGAAACATTATATATTCTTATAAAAAACAAATCGGTATTAATGGACATGTTATTTACTAAAATAAGCAGTTTCATGAGAACAGCAGGGTTTTTAATTAGCAGTACTGTTAAAAGGCTAAGTGACCACCTTTTGTGGGGAGCGGGGGGGAAAGGGATTAAAATTTAAAACCCTGGCGGGGAAAACTCCAGCGGGACCGGCAGCCTCGCCAGCCTATCCTCCTACCCCGCGAATCCTTTCTTGGGTGTTTGTTTAAAACACAAGAAAGGGTTTTCCCAATGAAAACCAAAACCAGCGTGGCCTCCTTTTCTTTCTTTTATTGGAAAGGGATATTTTCAAAACCGCGCAGGATACTGGAGTTTTGCTTTTTGGTTTTTTGAGGGAAAACCCCAAAGTGGAGGCCATGTTTAAAAACGTTTAAATACACACCAGGGTTTCCCTTAAAGGCCTTTCCCTTTTGGGAATTTTTCGCCAGTGCGGGCCGAAAGCGTTCGCCAGGCGCTCAGTGTTTTTTACTTTAAAAACGCCTCGAGCTGTTTCCCGCCGGGGCTGGCGGAGAAGTAGGGAAAGCCGGGGCGAAAAAAGATTTCCGGGGGGGGAAAACTCCGTTTTTTTTTTTCCCCTTTTGGGGCGATAAAACTTTTTTTTGCTTATTTAACTTTTTACAAATTACTAAGCTTTTCTGAGTAAAAAAACCTTTGCGACGGTAAAATTGGGTGTATGGAAATTTTTTTCATGGAAAAAACCCATATTATTTTAAAAACACCACCCGGGGTTTCCCAAAGGCCGCAGGAACAGAAACCTCCATTTCCCCGGGGGTGATTTGTTTTTTCCCTTTTTTCGCCCAAATTTTTTTTGGTGTTTAGGGCCCAAATTTTTTCGCAAAATTTGTATGGATCCCTTGGATTTTTTGGGGTGTGGCATCTTTCCATGAGCTATATCAGGGGCCCCCTCCCCCTCATAAAGTTTTTCAGTGCAGCCCGTGTTTTAAATATCTTTGCTCCCCGCCCGCATTTAAAATTTTTTAAATTTTTGTGGTATATCAGATAGAATTAAATTTAGTTTTTTGCAAATTTATCAGGTTATGTTTTGGTGAGGGCGTTTTTACTTTGGAGCAAATGTCAGGGGCCCTTCCTGACCATCAAATACATTACAGTGAGACGGGCTTATAATTTTGTGCCCCCCGGAAACACGTAAATTAGTTTTATTTGGAAAATTTTTTACAAACAGGCCCAAGTTTTTTTTTCTCTATTTTGGGGAAGTTTTGGTTTTTCTGTTTACCTTAATAGAAACCTAAAAAAACCCATTCTCTCGAGAGTTTCCGCCCGAAAATCACTACTTTCGGAGATATAAGGGGTTTTTAGTGGGAAAAGAGTTTATGGGGGGGGGGTTTTGCAGTCGGGTTTCGTTCAAAAGTTTTTTTCGTACACCGTAGATTAACCCAAAAATTTGGTTTCGTAGTCTATATGAAACCATGGGCTTTCGTACACTCAGTCAGATTTAAAAAATTACTCCCTAGTTTACAAAAACAAACATCCCGTATGTACAAAAAAAACCAAAATCAGGTGAAACAAAAACAACTACAAAAACCCGGGTTAAACGAAACAACCTTGGTCCCGAAAACCCCCTGAAAACCCTATGGGGATTTTATAAAAAATTAACTAACCAACCCTCCCTTTACACTCACAAACCCCTAACCCCGAAAGAAGAGGAGTGAGGCGCACATAAACACTTCTCTCTCTTCCCGATAAATAACTGTTGATTAATCTCCAAAAGTAATTTTTTTTACAATTGGGAAACTCTTGACAGAAAGTTTTTTTAAAGGGTACAAATAAAAAGGGTTTAAAAAACCAACTTCAAAAATTTTTGTAGGGAATTTTTTTGGACCCAGTGTTTAAAAAATTAAAACCTTTTTTTTTATTTGGTTTAAAACAGATGAAATTGAATGGGGTTTTAAAATTTGTTACAATTAGAAGGAAAAAATATGCAGTTTCCCAAACCAAAACTCCCCATTTAACAATACCCCCTGATATAACTGGGGAAACCCTCCCGCCCCCCCCCCCCCCCCCCCCCCCCCCCGGAAACCCCCCCTTGCTAAATTCCAACTAACCTAACTAAATTTTTTATTTTATGGGAAAATTTCGGTTTTTTTGGACGGGAAACATTGTCATGAATAGTTTTTTAAAGTTTTAAAAATTTTTTGATCCTATTTTTGGGGATTCATTTTTTCTGATTTAAAAAAGTCACTTACACTATATTTAGATGAATGTTGATTTTTAAATTTTTTTATATTTTCCCGGGTTATGGAAACCCCGTAGATTTTTAAGATATAAAGTACTTGATCCCGCCCAAAGCAGAAAGGGATTCCCGACTGCCCCAAAACAAAAATTTCAAGAAAGCCGATTTGTTTCCCGACGAGACGGGGGTTTGGAAAATTTAAAGTATAGATTCAGGATTCTAAACATATGGGCAAGGGGTTTTTGCTTGCTATTTTCCTTTACCCGAAAGGGAAATGAAATTTAAGAAGGGTAGTTATAAAGTTTTTTTACCATAACCCGTTTAAAACGTACAAATCATGAATGCAGGGGGTTGGGGAAAATTTCGGGAAAAAATTTTCTTGAATGGGAAATAAATAGAAATCAAAAATTTTTCCCTAAAGCTAAATTCCATACCCATGAAAATTGATCAAAGGCATCCCGAACCCTTTCCCCCTCTTTCATACAACATATACACGGGGGTTTCCCCTATATAAAATTTCTAGCCGCAAAGGGCCCACCTCCCGGGGGGCCCTTTTTTTTAATACTTTCCCGCGGGGGGCTATTTTGGGGGGCCTTCGGCCCACCCCCTGTGTTTTTTGTGGGCCTTTGGCCCACCCAAGCACAGACTCCCCCAGATAGCCCCTTTTTAGGTTTAAAACATTTAAAATAGAAATTAAAGGGATTAACGCCAAAACCCTTCACATCACCCCCCCAAACCCCTTACCAAAACCCCCTTTCCTCCAACCCACCCCCCAAACCCCTTCACTCACCCATTGGGTTAAATTGGGGGGCCCTGTGGTTTTTTGGGCCTTGGGGGGCCCCCAAAACCGGACTCTCCAAAAAGCCCCTTTCTAATTTTCCCGAAAACATGGATGTAGAAATGTATGTATTCCCCCCCCCCATTCACCCCCCATTACCCATCACCCCCACCCATTCACTCACCTATTACCCATCATCACAACACCCATTCACTCACCCATTACCCATCACCCCCCACCTATTCCCTCAACCCATCACCCATCACCCCCCCACCCATTCACTCACCCATCACCCCACAACCATTACCATCACCCCACCCATTCACCACCCCATTACCCATCACCCTACATCAAGGTTTCCTCAATTCTCGCAACCCATTTTTTTTCACAATTCTCGCTAATAGGCTGCTAAAAAAAAAAAAAAAAAAATTGATCGGATCATCTCATAAGTGAGCTTAAAACCTTCCCCTGGTCGAGCTGGTTCCAAAACTGTGACATATGATGGGATTCCGCCACGGGGGGCGGCACCTATCGCGGACAGACAGAGAGACACACTTTCGCTTATATATTATAGATATTAGTTTAGTCACTCTGGTTAGTTGACGAGTCATGATATTTACTAATAATTCTTTGCATGATCAACTGTAAGCAGTAAATTTTGATGGACATCTGTTAATTTGGTGAGTCAGCATACCCAATTTGTCAATTCATTATGACTCTAGTCTGGAATCCCTCACGGTAAAGTGAAACAAGCTATAATTTATAGTTCATGCAAAATGCCGAAATCCTACAGAAAGAGTATTTGGACTGCGGATAAGAAGGTTCCGTTTTGTCCATTTCTCTGCGGACAAGCCTAGACACAACCATGGTTAGTTTGTAGTGCAGCTGTGTTGCACAATATTGTGTAGTGCAGCTCTTTTGCACAATATGTGTAGTGCAGCTTGTTACACAATATTGTGTAGTGCAGCTGTGTTGCACAAAATTGTATAGTGCAGCTCTGTGGCACAATATTATTCTTCAGTTTAGGGATGGTCTAGATGGTGATAGTGATCGTTCAGATAATCAGAATGGACAGGAGGTACTTCAGAAGAATGCTTAAACTAGGCATGCAGGACACAGAAAGAGCAAATATTTATAAATAAACAGTGTGTTCTGATGTTTGGAATATTCAATATGATCTTGAATTTGAAAAATGTACTCATTAAATTTTTGTCCAGTGTCTCTATTTGATGGTATCCCCTTTCTATTTGGTTGGTAATAAAACATACTGAAAACATTTTCCTAATGTTTAATATCACAAACCTATATATTGTTTTGTCTTTGTACTTGTTAAGTGGTGAATGAAATTAAATGATGAAATATCACAATTGCCTTTGGAAGTATGATTGATTGTAGCATGTTAGGTTAAGTGGTGAACGATATTTAATGGACCCGTTTACTCTACTTGAGGTAACGATTGATTTGAAATCTTCAAGCCTCATATAGTTGGGCAGTGATGTTGATTTTTCTAAGTGAACAGTATTTTTAATGATACAGCCAATTTAAGTACAGGAAAATTTATACGCTCTGAAACGACTGGCGCCATGTTGTGACGTCAACAGCGCAGACAACAGAGCAAAACAGCTGTGAAGCGGCCGCTACTATATGTACTACCTACTAATACACCAACTTGCATTACCCCTACCGCAAAATGACCAGTAATCATCCTTCAAGTGATGTGGTAGGTATTCACTGTGTTTGTGAATATGTAAGTTGTAGTTTATAAGGAAAAAGTGGATAGACAGAGATAAGTGGACCGTGACACCAGGCAAGTGATGACTTCTGGGATCGGCATTCCTTATAGGGAGCTTAAATGAACCTGCAATGACATGTATAGCTAGACAGATAGACGAACTCATAGAGGAACAGGTATAAATGTATGGCTTTCTTTCCCCACATAAGCAAAACATACACCCTTCGTCACTCTACTCACCACTACAACCTTTACTAACCATACATTTCTACCTGTTCCTCTATGAGTTCGTCTATCTGTCTAGCTATACATGTCATTGCAGGTTCATTAAGCTCCCTATAAGGAATGCCAATCCCAGAAGTCATCACTTGCCTGGTGTCACAGGCCAACTTATCTCTGTCTATCCACTTTTCCTTATAAACTACAACTTACATATTCACAAACACAGTGAATACCTACCACATCACTTGAAGGAGGATTACTGTCATCTTGCGGTAGTAGGGATAATGCAAGTTAGTAAGGTTAGTTAGGTTAGTAAATATAACTATAATTTACAGGGTAGGTTAGGTTAGTAATACATTTTTTGGGGGGGGTCTCGCTATGAGGTTATTAGTGAGATTAGGTTAGGTTAGGTTATAGTGAGGTTAGATTAGTAATATTAAAATATTATATTTTGAGGGGTCCAGGGGGGTCGTTAAGGAGGGAAGGGGGGTGAAGGGGGCATCTCCTCCCACTTTATAATTACAGTTTAGAGGTATCTGAAGGGATCTGTGAAGGTCTGAGGAAAAAAAACACTAATAAGGGCGGGAAAGGACTCTAGAATTTTAACTAACTCTGCGTGTTGATACATAACATGAAAAAACCCAGCCTGTCTCATCCCTACCTCCCAAAAACCTTGCATACTGCATACCACTCCCGGTAACTTATCACAGCTCAGCTAAAGCCCCACAGTACATATCATTTGCAAGTTAGTTATCCCATGCACAAGTACATACATTAATAATACATCAACATGGTCTTCACAGCAATAGTATGAACTTTCCTTCATCGAGAAATCACGCCTTGCAGAAATCCATCACAGTTTTCCTCTTTTTCTTGTCTTAGGCATAGTTATGAACACATTCTCTGGAGTTTTAATAGTGGTGTTTTTGCACATTGGCACAAAACAAGCATAATATGTTCTTTTTGTCTGGGACGTGTTGAATGGATAGGTACTGCCGGTCTGCTGAACCAAAACAAGCCGATCAGCTGATCAGGCGAGATCTGAGTCTGCCCTACTACGTCACAACCAACATCACAGCGCGTTCCGCCGTGTTGTGATATTTTGGCCCCAAAAAAGCCATATATTTCATTATGGTGCATTTCTCAGCAAAAAGAATATGAGTACAGTGATATGTAGCCTATATTGCATCCAAAGCCTTACTAATACTCCGTGTTTTAGGTGTGAGTAAACGGGTCCATTATTCATATCACTACTGGAAGTATCTTGATAGATTGTTGCAGGTTAGGTTAAGTGGGTGAACGATATTTAATTATTCATATCACTACTGGAAGTATTGATAAATTGTAACATGTTAGGTTAAAGTGGTGAACGATATTTAATATTTGCAGTTAAGTGGTGAATGGTTTCTTTCTGTTTTACCTTATAGATTTGAGGAAACATATTCAATGAGTGTTCCGTCGAAATCACTACTTTCGGAATATAGATGCCTTTTAGTAGGAGGGGAGAGTGTATAGGAGGGGGTGCCAGTCAGTTCGGGGCACAAGTTGTTTCGTACACCGTAGATTAGTACACCAAAAACTTGTTCGTAGTCAATATGGAACCATAGTCTTTCGTACACTCAGCTCAGAGTTTATTTACTATAGAGTTACGAAACGACATCAGTATGTTACGGAAATCTCAAAATCAGTGTACGAAACAACTAACAAAACCTGGGTACGAAACAACTTGTGTACAAACTCCCTGTAAACCTATGGGGGATAGGAAAATTTAACTAACCTTAACCCTACCTTAGACTCACTAACCAAACCCCCCACGTTTTAAACTACTAACTAAAGCTAAATCGTCATTAAAAAGTGATGATTTTAATATCGCTACTGGAGTCTGGAAGTATGACGATTGCTCCCTTGTTAGGTTAAAAGTGGTTTATTTAATGTATTCAATAATACAACTACTGGAAGTATATGATCGATTGTTGCATGTTAACCAGGTAAGTGGTGAATGATCTTTAATATCACTACTGGAATTATATATTGATGTACGCTAGGTAAGTAGTGAGTGAGTTTTAAAATTTTAAATATCAAAATACCTTTGGTAAAATTTCGGAAGTGGGCATTCACTGATTTCGAGGTCGAAACTTAGTTTTCCTGAATAGTTTTGATGTGTATTGAATGAATCTGGCACTCGTTTTGTCGGAAATAAATGTTGGTTGCCAGGTGGGGGGGTGCCCGCCCGCAAACCTTGCTCCGCTTCGCACTGCCATAGTATTTAGAATTTTCTTTTTTTCTTGATGTTACAAACAAACCCCATCTCAACCTAATCTAATTCAACCTAAGTTAACCGTTTCTAGTGGAAATAAGGTATATTCTCGGTGGTTCATGTAACCACCTTTATTATTATTTGCGCCATGGGAAATGATATATAATATTCATAATGAAAATTTACACGATGATGTAGATAAGAATCCTTGGACTTTGGAAGCCCACTACCCAAATAATACCTATCTTTGCACGAGTTAGGGGTATATAAGCTTAAATGGTTAATATCACAACTGCCTTAGGAAACATATGATATATTGTTGCCGGGGTTTGTTCAGTGATGAACGAACTTTAATGATTAATAACAGTACTGTCGGAAGAGTAGCTACAGGGTGCAAAACAGGCATATAACTTGGGAGTTTTGTCATTATGCCCCCAATATACTCCTTGATGAGGTTTAATGAGCATCCCCTTATCCACAGTGGATATAGGAGTTGCCCCAAAAGGAGCCAGCATCGTCACCCGTAGCCGTGGTGTCGAACGTAGATGTAAACAAACTTGAATTTCCCGCCCATTTCCCTGCGCCATTTCGTCGAGTCGAGCGAGAATAGGAGAAGGTTAGCGCTGGCGAACACTCACGTCCGCCAAACCCCGGCGTTCGCCCCGGGTTGGCAGACGCCAGTGTTTAAAAGTAAGGATTTCCTGAGGCTGGCGTTCGCCTGGTGCAGCATCGCCAGGCGATCGCCAGCCCGGGCGAAAGGTTTAATAGTACGGCCCTTATAATGCATCGAGCGAGAAGAGGATCAGGGCAGGGATGCTCGAAAATCCCTCGTAAGGGACAACTTATGAGTGTATGGCTACAATAACCTTACGAGGGTGGGCTGAGGTTGATGCTCGTACCGAGCCGTCACTCCCGTACGGTGATCGGTGGCCTCTGGGCGGGGAATATTAGGGATATTCTATGGATGTGTGGGGAAAATCTGCTGACCAATCACAGAGCAGCGCCTCGCATGATCTGGCCAATCACGTACGTTGCTCTCAGCTGTCAGGGAGCCCGATAAATAAATTTAAACAGACACTTCAAATGTAGCGACTGTTACAGCTTGTGTGTGCGTGTGTACGTCAGACACAATGACAGTGCACCACCACCGCGGCCAAACTTGTATGATGAACTATACGTTTTGATTCAAGAAGTCGACCGACATGTATATTTAATATATTAGGTTTGCCCTAATATGAATTTATTACAAGTATAGGTATTGTATGTTAAATATGATATATATGGAGTCAATGATGCAATAAACACATCACATTTCAAACAGACAAGCAGGAAATGGCTCTATAATACACAATAAACATAAAATATAGTGATTCAACTTGTATTTTGGTGTTTGTTGATGTCTTGTCGCTTCAAATCTCACTCCCGTAGGGAGCTAAGGGTGGTGCCGACCACCCTTAGCCCCGCGGTCCTGTAGCAAGGGAGAAAACGGTTTGAGCATCACCCGTAGAGGCGCTACGAGGTAAAAGCCTCGTAGGGTAATACTTACGGACCCGTAACTCCTTCGAGCATCTCCCCCCAGGAATTGATGGCGCAGCGCTCACAAGATCCCGACACCTAACCTTCTGACACGACTCTTGCAACACACACTCAGCAGCTCTTATCACTCAGCGTGTATTGAACATGTAGTCTGTCTGCTTCTTTGCATACTTGCTTTTGATTTGCTCAATTGCTTTTTTCCTTTACTGCCTGGCAGGTTAGTTGCTTGTTTGCATCCTTACTTGCCAGATTATTTGTTTACCTGTTTGGTTCTATGTAAAAAGCACTGCATACGCACAAACAAAAACTCATAAGAAAAATATATATCCCAGCTTATCCTGACATCCACACACCCACCTACACCCACACACACATTATAAGTATTCAGGACTTCAAAGGCAAACTGGATAATACATGGACTAAATACTGGATAATACAGAGGACTAATGTCAAATTATCGACCCGTAAGTCTAACGTCAGTGGTGGGTAAATAATTGGAATCTTTTATTGCAAAAAACATTAGAGAGCACTTAGATAAACATAGTTTGATCAATGATTCACAACATGGATTCACCAAGGGTAGGTCATGTCTCACCAATTTATTGAGTTTTTATAGGAAAGTTATAAAAAGACGGCAGATGATAAGGATTATGATATAATATATCTGGACTTTAGTTAGGCATTTGACAAAGTACCACACGAGCGACTCTTAAATAAGGTTAAGGCTCATGGAATAGATGGGAAGGTTCTTCATTGGATCAGAGCTTGGCTAAGTAATAGGCAACAAAGGGTTACAATTAATGGTTCTAAATCTGAATGGGGACTGGTGACAAGTGGAGTTCCACAAGGGTCTGTTTTGGGTCCAATACTATTTTTGGTTTACATCAACGACTTGGATAGTGGGATTAGCAGTGATATCAGCAAGTTTGCTGATGATACTAAGGTAGGTAGGATTATTGGATCACAGTCTGATGTAAACATATTGCAGGGAGACTTAGATAAACTTAACGAGTGGGCAGTCAGATGGCAGATGGAATCTAATATTAATAAGTGCAGCGTTATGAATGTTGGTAGAAAAAACCCTGGTAATAGATACTCCATAAGCAATGTATCGCTGAAAAGATCAGAAGGTGAAAAAGATCTTGGAGTGAGGGTGAGCCCAGACCTCCGACCTAGGAAACAATGTATTGAGGCTAGAAATAGAGCTAATAGAGTATTAGGATTCATTACCAGAAGTGTTAAAAGTAGAAGTGAGGAAGTTATTTTAAAGCTTTATCTGGCTCTAGTCAGACCTCACCTAGACTATGCGGTTCAGTTTTGGTCTCCATATTACAGGATGGATATAGCCTTGTTAGAAACAGTGCAGAGAAGGATGACCAAAATTATACAAGGGATGCGTAACTTTAGTTATGAGAAGAGATTGAAGTTATTAAAAGTACACTCACTCGAGAGACGCAGAGTAAGGGGCGATCTGATAGAAGTTTTTAAGTGGATAAAGGGATTTAATAAAGGAGAGGTAGGAAAAGTTCTTACGGCTTTTAACCAGGGTAGAACAAGAAGTAACGGATTCAAGCTGGAAGGGCGTAGATTTAGAAAGTAAATAGGGAAAAACTGGTTCACAAATAGGGTGGTGAATGAATGGAATGGACTCAGTAGACAGGTATTTAGTGCGGAGTCATTAGGGAGCTTTAAAGAGGGGCTGGATAGGTTCATGGATGGGGAAGAAAGGTGAATGTAGGTAGTGTTAGGTGACAGGAACTACCACGTGTAGGCCTCGCGGCCTCTTGTAGCTTCCTTATTTTCTTATATTCTTATGTTCTTAATAGTAGATTTGGAGACGGGACAGTACGAGCATTGTCGGTGCGGGTTTTGCTATGCACCGGTAGTCATGCACTTTGGTCATGCAGTGGTTGGAATAATCAGTCGGTTACCTTTTCTGGGTTTATTAAAGGGTAACAACAGTAAGTTTCATTCACTTGTAGTATTCAGGGACTCTCACTTTCACTCTCGCTCCACGTATGTTTCACTCGTGTGTCACGGATGTTTCCTCGTGAGGTGGCCTCACACACACTCAGTCACGTGTGTCTTTCGGGTGACCAAAGGTACTCTGCCTCAGAAAGTGAACTCCCTACTTTCCTGAACCTATGAGTGTGACGTCACGTCACGTCACATCGTGGATCTACCAATAGGATTGATTGATTGATTAAAGTTTTAAGGCGCCGCAACTGCGGGGTTATTGACGCCTGCTTACAAAAGATGCATGTAAAGTAAAACTAAAAAACAAAATTTAAGATAAAATAAAAATATTGAAAATTACGAAATACACAAAAGAACAAGAGTACAGTAAAAACAATAATAAGTTAATATTAAAAACATCATAACTTGTTGAGAAGGCCAGCCTTCTCAATAAATGTATGGACTTCATGTCCCGGAGAGAAACACCTCTCTCCCAATGCCAGGGAGAGACGGTAAGCACCGTCCGACCCGCGACACCGGGACAAAAATTGCACACGTAGGTCCCCAAGACTGGGACACTCGACCAGCAAGTGCCGCACAGTTAAGGGGACCAAACAATCATCACAGTAAGGAGGGTGGCCCCCTCCATGAGGAACCATGAGATATAGAGTGGAACCAACGCAACAGNTCAAATTTGGGAGTAGTTTTTAAAGGCACGATCAAATAAGATAGGAAATGCAAGACCAGCATTGGCCTGCCCAACCTGTGATAGACTCGCCATGGCTGATTTGGGGTTGATGTTAAAGGAGTAAAGTTAGCGGTACTACTAGTAGTAGGAGTAGCACCAGTAGCAGTAAGTAGTAGTAGTAGTATTAGTACCAGTATTAGTACCAGTAGCAGTAGCAGTAGTAGCAGTCATCATGAAATATTGTTTACCGCTTCTCAAGGTAAGATTATTCAAGTCTGAGGTTAAATTATCTACGTTTTCTGCTAACTTTTCCTTAGCGTTTGGCATTAATTATATGAGACTATAACGTAGTTATAATTAATTAATTATATACGCAAAACGTCTCCATCTGATAGTACCAAAAAGAACATTCTATATTGAGAAATAATTTCTAAGGAAATTTCCTGCCATAGATGACAAGTTATTGTTTATTAACGTCCCCCGCTAAAAAAAGGTACCGTTTTCTCTTTTACCGCAAGGAAGCCTCCCTACATAGAAAAGAAAACGGGCTAAGGGGTGACTACTATAGTTTACTAACGTCCCCGCTAAAAAGTACCGTTTTCTCTTTTCCCGCAAGGAAGCCTCCCTACATAGAATAGAAAACGTTATAAAGGGGTAACAATTTTACACTGATAAGATTTCCTATCACGAGATGAAATCTTACTTAATTTCTCATGTCTGTGTAATTAAATAATAACGTGTAATTGTAGTGTTTTTCGCTAAATGCTTGTAACTACTTAACGTAATTGTTGATTGTAGCCTGCTCTCGCGATGTTCTTGGCTGGCTGGATGGACCTCTTCTTCGATCGGCTCCTCGTGTTCGCTGCTTGTCGTCACACCAGGCGGCGTCACATTAGCACTTTTTCCGTCTAGTTAGTCGATCTCCGTTGGTTTTTTCTCGCTCTGACTAGTTAGTCCATCTGAATCAGTCAGTCTGAGTCAGTCGCTCGTGATCGTCTTTGTATGGAAAGTTGAAGTCAACTTTCTTAGTCAAATCAAAATCCATAGTGATTACTTTAAAGATATTCGATATAAATCAGTAAGTTTTTGCAAATTATAATTAAATACGTTTAAAAGTATTAAAAATTTTCAAGTGACTATTGTACATGTAGATACATTTAAAAGCCGGTTCTATATAACAGCCAACAGTCCTCGCATGACTCGATTGAAAAGATTTACTACAAAGAGTCAACTCACCGAACACACCCTGACACACAGTGGTGTTAAGAATTGTGAATGTTTAGAGTGTGGGACAAGATTTGCTAGAAAGAGTCAGCTCACCAAACACACCCTGACACACAGTGGTGTTAAGAATCATGAATGCCTAGAGTGTGGGAAAAGATTTACTACAAAGAGTGACCTCACCTCACACACCCTGACACACAGTGGTGTTAAGAATTATGAATGTTTAGAGTGTGGGAAAAGATTTACTACAAAGAGTGACCTCACCACACACCCCCTGACACACAGTGGTGTTAAGAATTATGAATGTTGAGAGTGTGGGAAAAGATTTGCTACAATGGGTCACCTCACCATACACACCCTGACACACAGTGGTGTTAAGAATTATGAATGTTTAGAGTGTGGGAAAAGATTTGCTACAATGGGTCACCTCACCACACACACCCTGACACACAGTGGTGTTAAGAATTATGAATGTTTAGAGTGTGGGAAAAGATTTACTACAAAGAGTGACCTCACCATACACACCCTGACACACAGTGGTGTTAAGAACCATGAATGCCTAGAGTGTGGGAAAAGGTTTTATACCCCATTCTGAACTCACCAGACACACCCTGACACACAGTGGTGTTAAGAATCATGAATGCCTCCTAACCTAACCAAAACTTAACCTCACTTATCTGAATTTAGAAAATTCATTGCCAAAAAACAAACATACAGGCACAGGAAAGCACAGCTAAAGAAACGGCAATAGAAGTAATAAGTACCTAAATTTCCTATTTCGGTAACTAATATTTTTGGGTGCATAATCCGCAGAAGTTGGCGGGCTCCACAAGCCTTTCAGCTTACTTTTTTTTACGATGTCATGAAAAAAATTGTTCTACTACAACTTAATGCATTACAAGGCACGTAATTATAACCGTCGGTAATAATGGACGAGAGTTTCGCGGTCGTTTTCAGAGACAAAGACTATTTTTTTCTTGGCCTACAATAGGTGCGTGTTGTAATGGAGATAGTTTTATTTTGCGCAAAGAAAAATATAAAGAAAAAAAAATAAAAATAAATAAACCTAACCTTACCTTATATATCTTAATGAAACCTACCTAACCAGATTTTAATGAAACCTAACCTAACCTTATAGGTTTTAATGAAACATAACCTAACCTTATAGGTTTTAATGAACATAATCTTAACCACAAAGTGGTTAAACCACAAAGTGGTTAAACCACAAACCACAAAGAACCATGTTTGTTTACAGTCGAACAGCTGACTGGTGATGCAGGCGAACGATTCTGTGTGTGTGACGGCTTGCAGACTTTGCAGTCAGAAAATTGTTAGTTTGTAGAAAGTTGCTGAAAAAACTAGACGGAAAAGTGCTAGTGTGACGCCGTCTTAAATGCTTGTAACTACTTAACGTAATTGTTGATTGTAGCCTGCTCTCGCGATGTTCTTGGCTGGCTGGATGGACCTCTTCTTCGATCGGCTCCTCGTGTTCGCTGCTTGTCCGTCTTCGGTGAATAAGTTAGATGAATGACTGAGTAACCTTTAATTCCCCTAGGAGCACTAGTCGCAGGAAAGTAGTTCTCAATGGGAGTTTTCAAAGCTAAGCCGCCAGATGTCCCTCGCGCATCTCACATCCTCAGCACTTTCAGGCTGAATGATCTATCATTTACCGTAAATTCCCTGTACTTCTTTGGGGACATATCAGAATTACCCTTCAATACAACAACTGAAACAGTTCTTAATAAAAAATGTAGTTTATCATTTTATTTGTCTGCACTTGGTGAAATATTGGCAAAATAATTGAATATTTGAAAACTCAATCTTTAAAAATCGTCTTTTCATAAAAAAACGCAAGTTCAAGCAGAATGAGGCTTCAGGAAATATCTACTTGTATGTAAGCATTCACTGAGTACCTGTTTTGGGTGTGTCTGTCTGTCTTGCGACGAACATTTAACCAAAACAGAGTGTGGCGTTCAGCATCACAGAAACCATCCCGCCGGCAGGATTTGTTATCATCCACTTTCCTGTAGACACCACACGGGTAGGAACTCAGCACAGCGCACCCGCTCCTTACCTCACAGCTCATATCTCTGATACTCCTAACTCCTCAATACCAGAAACTGTCATCCTAACTATTATCACCCGCTTATCTCATCACACTCTCTATCCTCTACTGGAATATTCGTGGCATCCGCTCCCACATACCGTTTCCCACATAAAGGAGACTCGTCTTTCGAGACGGAAATAGTAAACAAACGCTCTCAACTGTCTTCCATCCCGGACTGTTCGTTGAGGTGCCAAGCACTTAAATTACTTCTTGGTTAAATGTTCGTCGCAAGAGAGACATATACACCCAAAACAGGTACTCAGTGAATGCTTACATACAAGTAGATATTTCCTGAAGCCTCATTCTGCTTGAACTTGTGTTTTTTTTATGAAAAGACTATTTTTAAAGATTGAGTTTTCAAATATTCAATGTTTTGCCAATATTTTCACCAAGTGCAGACAAATAAATGATAAACTACATTTTTTATTAAGAACTGTTTCAGTTGTTGTATTGAAGGGTAATTCTGATGTCCCAAAGAAGTACAGAGAATTTACGGTAAATGATAGATCATTCAGCCTGAAAGTGCTGAGGATGTGAGAGCCTGAGAGACAGGCTTGAGCGTGAGCTTATTAGAAAACTCCCCATTCAACACTCATTAACTTATGTCCATTACACCATCGTTTCTTTTTTCTCGAAACAGGCGAAATCGGATTATTTGTTGCGAGACTCACCATGAGTTTCAGGTGGGCTTTCGTTGTTCTTAAAGCCCCCGTCACACATTCCATAATCGAACCACGAACGCGCCAACAATGCAATGCGCAGCGCCGTCATGGTCCTGGTTATGGGTCCATCGTGACCGATCGTGACGCTCGTGACGCGCTCGGCCGAGGCCACGAAAAGTTAGTGCGTGCACTAAAAAATCGGGAAGCTCCCCGATGTTTGTACCCAACGCAGCGCTATCGTAAGTCTATCGTGACGCTATCGTTATATATGTAGCAGCTTCGTGACACTACCGTGATCGTCTTATGTCTATCGTGACGATAAGAAACCGTTACGTGCGCTGTCATCCCTACCTTTCCCCCCTTTTTCCCCCCCCTTCCGCCTTCCCCCCCTTTCTCATTCACCTCCACCCTCCCTCTACTACCTACCCCCTCCTCCCTCACCTCATGGTGACACCCCCTCTCGTCTCTCTACCCCCATACTCCCTCACCACGCGGTGACACCCCCTCTCGTCTCCCTACCCCCCTACTCCCATCACGCGGTGACACCACCCTCCCCCTACTTCCTACCCCCTACTCCCTAAACACGTGAAGATGCCACCCACCCCCTTGTAACCACACATATCCCCACCAACACCACAACGCCTTCTCCATCCCCAACTCTCCTCCCCCCCGTTTCCCCACCAACACCCCCTTCTTTATTACAACCCCCTCCCCCGTTTCCCCCCTTCTCTATCACCAACACGTACCCAACCCGGGTTTTCTCCATCTTTACCTTCCTTCTCCATTACCATGGCAACATCCACCCACGTGTGAGGCTCTTGACGCTATCGTGGTACGTTCATGGCACCGTCATGGCACAGTCGTGGTTATCGTAGCTCTATCGTGACGACAAAATGACCGTTGATTTTCCATTCGTGATGTAGTCTTACAGCTGTCATGACTCCATCGTGACCATCTTTCCACCATCATGACACATACGTACAGCCCAGCAAACACAAAGACGTAGGGCCTCCGGAGGCCCTCCGTATGTCTTACCGGCGGCCCGACGGAAGTGTACGACGTAGGGCCGCTGGGGATTTGCTCAGAGGCTCACCGGCGGGCCGCTCCCAGCGGCCCGCCGTAGGGCATATGACCATTTGCCGCTGTTATATTAACTGATTGAGGAATATTTATGGTTATACTTTCTAAGTATATTGCAGATATAGTAATGTTTAAAGGGGTGTTGCACAACCCATTAGCCGATTAATAGACTAATGGGCTGTTCAACACTTATAAAAACATTACTATATAATGCAATATGCTTAGAAAATTTAACCAGAAATATTCCTGTGTCGTTATCCAGTAATACGATGAAAAGGAGATTGCTAGGATCATAATTGCTACGGACATTGTTTATTTCATAAGTACAAAAACATTTTCGTTATTGAGTTACATGCTGGTGTACGTGGAACACTGAATGGCGTGAACAGCCATGTAGAAGGATATAGGTTGCGGCGAACAGCATAACAACATCCACCCACTCGTGCGTTTTCCAAGTAACTGATTATTTTCACTCAGACACAGCGCCAGGCGCCGTCAAGGAATTCCTAAAAAAACGTGTTGTACTGCAATTATTTATATTATTCAGTATTTTGATATAATGAAGGAGCGAAAACATGTTATAACTATGTTCTCATTATGTTATCGCCTGGTTAAGGGTGACAATTTAAGGCCTTTTGTGGATTTTTAACCCTTTGTAATGGCTATCGTACGTCTGGCAGTTTAGTGTAATGATAGCTGAGAAATTATTTCAAAATATTATATTCTAAATTATGATATTATCCATTTTAACTTCATCATCTACATATTCCTTATTAGGTGTACCATTGAGTATTGTGATATGTGTTGATAATTATATGATGGAAATGATTGAAATAAGGGAAAATATGACCTTGTGTTATCCCGTAATCTTTGCTCGGATAATCAAATGTTATTTTTATATGTAACTACACACATAAACTAACTGATAACCTTTTTCCATGTAAACTCCTTCCTATGTACGTATATCTCATCTTTATTTCTATGTATCTCTGGGTGTTCCTGATTAAGCTGGCAATATTTGAAATAAACTGATATATGATAATTTCTATAAACTATATTAAAAACTTCTATAACAATTTTTAATAGCTTGAACAGGCCTAATAATAGTGATGGTACCGATATTGAGATACTATGTATATTACTGTGTTAATATATATATATAAAATGAAATGAATATTTCCCACTAACCAGCGGGCCTCCGGAGGATTGACGTCAAGTTGCCGCTGCTTGTCACTACTGATGTATTACTACATCAAGATAATCATATAACTGTTGTTTCAAAATGTTTACACATGGAAATATTCAATTCTTCAAATTCTGTACATTAATTTTCAACATAGTAAATTTTCCCGTCTGAAAATACACCAGCGGCCCTCCGGAGGGCTGACGAAGGTAAATTTGCCGCCGGCGGCCGCCGTTCGCCGCTCTACAGCCTACGTAGGCCCGCCGGTGATGGTTAGCTGGGAGGCAGCGTGACATTGTTGTGAGGCTATCGTGGTCTGCGTTTATCGTGGTCAAATTAAACGATAGCGTCAATAATCATATTGTTGGCGCTATCGTGGTTCGATTATGGAATGTGTGACGGGGGCTCACGGTTCAAAAGTTTCGTTTTTCGTTTCAAAAAGTCTCGTCTCCCCTCACATTTCACTATTTCCAACACAGTTTCACAGAAATTGTAATTAATTGTTTAGCACTGATCAGTATTCGTGCCACACGCCGCCACCAATATATGTTCTGGTTTTTTTCCTTTACGCGAATAATATTCACACAGGTAGACTCACCTTCACGGTTAGATTATAGTCAATTGTCCAGTAAACACACGTTTCAATCAATCTGTTTCGTGGGGAATATTAGTGGTTTCGTGAGGATGTAGAGAGACACTTTGGGTTTTTGGTAGTTAGTATAATTTAAGTTAAACTATACACTTGGCGAAATACGTAAAGACAAGAGTCCCTGATACACTCCGCTCGCTACCTATATCTCAGCCCTTCTCTCGAGGCCCCTCGAGGCAGCGACACACCTCGCTGCTGCCTCACTCAACGTGGTTGACAATTACTCGTTTCTCCTGAAACATTTACATCTGCTCCCTTCACTTACTTAATTAGCATGGAGCAAGTAATGTTTCTACTAGTAAACAAGCATATAATATTACTACTCTCTATAAATATCTACCATGTTACCATGTATATACGATATGCTTAATAGCTACATGACATCTCCTAAAAATATACTGGTGGTGTTGGCCGTGAGCACAGGGAAGAAGGGGACAGAGGTCTCCTTGTAAACCCTTGCGACAAGTGCTGAGTCGACAAACCATGGAGACCGGGGGGGGGGGGGGGAGGGGGGGCAAGTGCCACACCAGTGTCACACCAAACCTTCCACAATGTTCTTACACCCCTTCATACGTTTTACCCTTCTAATGCCTATAATGCCTTAACAATGGTTTATATAGCTACCTTTGATATCTTGCGGGTTAGTTGGGTATTGTACTGTATGAAGGTGTTGTATTACGGTGGAGGTGGTGGTGTGTTTTGTTATTAGGGGCTACTTGTGATTGGGAAATGGTTGTTAAAGGAGTGGTTGTGTGTGTTTGAGGGACGGTAATTTTCATACTAAAAAATAGATAATAACACACACACACACACACACACACACACACACACACACACACACACACATAAGAACATAAGAAAGAACATAAGAAAATAAGGAGGCTACAAGAGGCCGTGAGACCTACACGTGGTAGTTCCTGTTACCTAACACTACCTACATCCACCTTTCATCCCCATCCATGAATTTATCCAGACTCCTTTTAAAGACCCCAATAGATTCCGCATTGACCACCTGACGACCGAGTCCATTCCAATCCTTCACCACCCTATTTGTGATCCAGTTTCTCTCTATTTCCTCTTTAATTAAATCAACGCTTTTCCAGCTTGAATCCGTTACTAGCTATATACCTATACACCTAGATTTTTTTTTTTTTTTTTTTTTTTTTTTTTTTTTTTAACATATCCCCCCCATATATAATCCCCCATTATTCGGATCCTTGCATTACTCGGACCACTCCTTGGCCCAATTAGTCCGAATATGAGAGTTTTACTGTATATCCACACACACACACACACACACACACACACACACAGACTTTGGTACAGTCTATAAGATTGTATTACGTATATAGAAGCTGACTGAAGAGACCTGTGCTATTTCAGAGGAGAAAAAGAGGTTAGATATTTTAGGGGACACAAGGAAAGATTAACAAAAGGAAGAAGTTTGAATAACAGAAAGAAGTTTAGTGTCCCTCATAGATGACATAGAAGTATAGATGTATGGAATGAACAGGAGAAGAGGTGATGGGAGTATTAATTGGGAAATGAAATTAGATAGATACGGAGACGGGACCAGAGTAGTGTATTTCAGGCCCTGTATGTTTTCAACTACTATGATACTTTATAACTACTTTCAACTAATATATGACTACTCCTACGTAGTTTTTGGTATGTTTAATAGAAGAAAAAACACTTTTGAAACTTATAAATTGTTCTATGATTCTGCAGTTCATGTATTTACTTTTTTTTATATAGATAAATACATGAACTGCAGAATCCTAGAGCTATTTATTGCAAGTTTTATAAGTCTTTTTCTTTCTATTAAAACATACCCTAACTCCTCGTATTTCAGGCCTTGTATGCTTCAACTAGGTAAATACTTGATCTGCAGGAATTCAGAATCATAGAACACTTTATAAGTTTTACAAGTCTTTTTCTTTCTATTAAAACACAACATATCTACATAAGAACTCAGAAAGTTTTAGGATGCGAGTACCGTTCACCTTTCACAGCAGTCAGGAAGGAGGAGGGGAGGATGTATGTAGTATTTTCCTGTAATTCAACTCCTTGTCATGGCATCGTTAACACTATTTAGTTTCCTCCTGTGTGTGACTTATGATGTGATCGGATGTTATTAAATCATTTAAGAAGAACATAAGAAAATAAGGAAGCTACAAGAGGCCACGAAACCTACACGTGATAGTTCCTGTAGTATTTAAAGACGAACTGCGGTCTTGGATGGAGTGAATTAGAATGTAGAGGAGGAGAAGCAGGGAGGGAGGAAAACAATATCACTAATAGCCTCATCAATCTTACTTTGCGACAATTAGTGGTTAGATTATTCAAATCTATTTTTTTTCCTATGCATACGAAAAATACCAATACTTAAATCTTATCACAGGTCTTAACGTGTGTACCCGCCAGGGTGGCGCGGTTGGTAGAGTCGTGGACTCCGAGTGCAGAATCCCTACATTCGGTCAGCGGTTCGAGTCCACCGAGTTCGTCCTGGTGTGGTGGCGCTTTGTATAGTCAATAACCTTGTAGTTGGTACTTGCAAAGTGTCTAGATAGGATCAAAGTATCTTATCTTATCTTAACGTATGTGTGGATGGGTGTGTAAGGGTGGATGGGTTTGTGTGTGTGTGGATGGTTGTGGGTGTGGGTGTGTATGGGTGAATGTGTGTGTGTGTGTAGTGTGTGTGTGTGGGCTTTACGTGAGTTGTCTGACACGGCTGAGGATTCGAAGCAGATATTAATACGCTTTGTTTATGACCATATCACCATACTAGAAAAAATAGATACGTATATTAACAATTGTATAGTTTTGTTTTAAGTTACTAACCGCTTGAGTATGTCTGTGTGTGTGTGTGTGTGTCATGATGTAAGTGCGGGTTTTTGCTATGCACCATTTGCCATGCACTTTGGTCATGCACGGGTTGGAATAATCAGTCGGTTATCTTTCTTGGTTATATTAAGGATAACAACTGTAACTTTCATTCACTTGTAGTATTCAGGAACTCTCTATTTCTCTCGTGTTCACTCGCGTGTAGAATGTTCAATCTCTCACTGTCTCTCGTGTTCACTCGTAATGTTGGTCTTTGCCCACGGGTCGCGTGTGGGTCTATTGGGGACCAAAAGTTATCTCCCCAAAAAGTGAGTCTTTTCACATCTAACCTATAACCATGACGTCACGTCACGTCACGTTTTGGGGCTACCAATAAGAGACAAGACATACAGTGTTCTCCTTTTCTCTTCAGCCAATCATGAAAGCCAAGGAACTGCTGAAACTACATTTTTGTAATCTAAACCTAAATCTTTTGTGATGACAAGCAGGAAGAATTATCGGTTTTACAAGCATTCTGGCGTACATTTTCTCGCTCTCTCTCTCGCTAATAAATCAATCTAGCAAACTTATTCCTATCCTTATTCAGACTAAAACACCCATTACAGGGCTCGGCAGGCTACCGCTTGTCGTCCCGACAAGACTTCTGTTTTCACTGATTGCGAGCAATACATGATGAAATATTTCTATCTTAATTCATATTTCCTGACTGAATCTAGATGCAGTTATCGTTCTATCATACTATACCATATAAGTAATTAATTATGTTGCGTTGCTAGACAAAACCTATGACAGGGTTCGGCTCATGAAGAACATGTTTGTGTGATGATGCAACTTGATGTGTAACGGCTTCTTGTACATAAAGAACATTTCTAGGAATCCAATAAGTAATGATAATTAGTAGTACAATTAACAGGATGTACCAATTTGACTGTTAAAGTAATCGTCCAGACCATTTCATCATTCCTGATTTAATGCAGTCAAAATATAGCCATGATCGAGTATATCAACAATATGTTGTCACATTTTGCATCCAGTCACCCGTTTTTAAATGATCCGCATTCAAAATCTGTAAATTCCCCGTGCTCTCAAAACACAACTGTTTATCAGCAGACGACGCACCATGGGTCGGCGACGTCACAACAGGGAGCCTCCCAGTACCGCCTGATACATATGCGTGGAGACTGAGAAAAATGTAGTACTTGGGGAATTTTGGGTGTTTCTGATATATTTTTTGTGCGATGTGGTATGTACTTGCATCCTGTGTGGGTGCAGCGTGGGGGCTGTGCCTTTACTGAGAGCTTAGCACCCATTTGTAAACTGTGGGGCGACGATATATGTGTGCAGATGTGTGCAGCGGCGGCAAGCGGCGGGGAGCGGCGGGAAGTAGCAAGGCCACCGAGATGAGAGGGCTGCAGTACCCTGGCTACTACCAGCCGCTCCCCGTCGCTCCAAAGGTCTGCACACATATATCGTCGCCGTGTGGGTTGTGAATGGGTGCTAAGCTCTCGGGAATGGCACGGCTTTCTTGCCGTGCCCATGCAGGATGCAAGTATGTGCCGTGTTGCACAAAAAATATACCAGAAGCACCCAAAATTCCCCAAGTACTACATTTTTCTCAGAGTCTCCGTGTGTCTGTGTCGGGCGGGGCTGGGAGGCTTACCTCTTGTGTCGTCGCCAGCAAATTTTGCGCCACGGCTGGAATGTGGCTGTTGTTTTTCCCGCGCTTTTTACAAAAGTCATGTTTTTAGGGAAATAAGGCGTGAAAATAAATAATTGTTTGTGGATTAGGTATTTTGAATGAACATTCAACTTAATTATGCAAAGAAAAAATGGGTCTGGACGATTACTTTAAGCTATTCTTTTCCACCAGTATTCTGTCCTCGATTTCTGTCAGGGTGTCTCAATTGTAGATAATCTTTTCTATTTCCAAGGGGATTCACACAGATTGGTTAACAACAATCAAAATTTCTACCTTCCTAACTAAGGCTCTGGGCCTCACAGGGTCCCAGGCCGGTGTTAGGCATCCTAACAAAATTCATGTCAACAACCTCAGGTTTTCTGTAAAAGGAGTTACAATCTACACCTAGTTCCAATAACAATTCATTTACATATGCTTCAAATTCGTCTTGTAAGAGAATTTCTGTTACGTTACAAACTAACATAACTTGGTTGGAATCCTTTTCACTAAATTCCTTGCAATAGCTGCGCAATTTCTTTCTGTACTCATGTGTTTCATTTGTGTCATTTAACATGTCTACATTACTATTTGGTGTACCTATGTTTGTTTCTTCTATTGAATTTTCAGGTGACCTTTCTACGTCGTTATGTGTTGTGTCTCTCTAGTCATATTTGTTTTCTTAAGGTGATCTGCATGTTTGATTATTTCCTCTCCCGAGTCTAGAGATTGAATCTTGAACTTGTTTCCTCCTGCACTTGCAATTATTTTATAAGGACCTTTAAATTTGGGTGATAGCTTATTACTGTGGGCAATAGGTACATGGAGTTTTGCCATTACTAAATCTCCATGTCGTAACTTTACATCGCGTGCCGTTTTATGTTGCTGTTTCTGCATTTCCTCTGAGTATTCTTTCATGTGGCTTCTTACTCTCTGATGAATGACTTGAAATTTGTGTAATCTATTTGCCACGTAATCATCCTGATTATACACAGGCTTGGGTTCTGCATCTAATAGTTCATATGGAAGAACTTTATCTTCCCCAAACAATATGTAATGTGACGTTTCTCCGGTGGCTGAGTTTATCTGGGAATTCAGTGCACATTTGACATGTGGGATCCACGTATCCCATGCCATGCTGTACGGATCAATTAGACTCCTCAAACAGGTTATTACTTTGCGGTTCAGTCTTTCTACTACTCCATTACTCTGAGGTCTATAGGCTCATACATTTATTTTCTTGATGTTAAATAGTTTACATAGTCCTTCTAGTATCTGATTGTTGAACTCTGTACTGTTGTCTGACACAATTACCTTTGGTGTCGTGAAATTGCAAATTATTTGTTCGAATATTATTGATGCGACCGTTTCAGCCTTTTTATTATTCATGGGCTGTATGATGCAATATCTGGAAAAATAGTCGATGGCGACTAGCAAGTATTTGTATCCATTTTCTGACAGTGGAAGCTCGAGTGTATCGATGTGAACTCTTTCCCATGGTTTCTGGGGTATTGGGTACGTTAGCATTGGTGCTGGGGAACGCGTGTTACCCTTCACTTCGGCGCAAATCGTGCAGTTATCTACGTGGAAATATATGTCTTTTCTCATGCCGGGCCAGAAGTACTTTAGTTGTGCTTGCTTGTAAGTCTTATCTTTTCCGGGGTGTCCGCTGTGGGCACTGTTATGGAGCATCTTTAATACTTCTGGGACTAGTGTCTGAGGGATTACTAACTGTTTCACCATACCTCGTGTTACGTCTTTGCATACAATTTCTGCGTTTCTGTATAATAATTCATTACATATTTCGAAATCGTTTATCTTGTATTTAGCGGGTAGTTGTGGTTCTTGAGTACCTGGCGGGTCTGTTAGGTACGTTACTACTGTGCTCCACATGGCATCCTTTTCCAGTTCTGTGCTGACTAGGTCTGTATCTAGTGTGATTAATTCTTCAATACTACATATTGAGGTCATTACCTCTGTTTCTGGGCTAATGTTCCTTGAGAGTGCGTCTGCGGCTACGTTTTTCTTTCCTGGTATGTATTCAAAACTGACTTCATAATTCTGTAACGTCGTGAACCATCTGGCGAGTCTGCCTCTGAGGTTTTTGTGCTTGAACAGGTTCTGTATTGCTGTGTGATCAGTCCACACTCTTATCTTGTAACCTAGCAACGTGTCTCTAAATTTTTCTAGACAGTATATTACTGCTAAAGTCTCACGTTCTGTGATGCTGTAATTCTTTTCTGCGGTTGTGCAAAGTCTAGATGCATAAGCTATCGGTTGGAACGTTCCCTTTCTTTCCTGCATTAATATTCCTCCTAGCCCTATATCTGAGGCGTCGGTGCATAGGATAAATTCCTTCGTGTAATCTGGGAAGATTAGTACTGGTGAATTGGTTAGTTTCGATTTGAGCGTTTCAAATGCTTGCTCTTGAGCGTGTCCCCAAGTAAAAATCTGATTCTTTTTCAATAGTGTGTTTAGGGGTTGTGCTATATCGGCGTATCCCTTTATAAAGATTCTATAGTAACCTGTTAGACCAAGGAAACTCCTTACTTTCTCAACTGTGGTTGGCACTGGGAAATTTCTTACGGCGTCGAGTTTGGACTGTACTGTTCTTAATCCATATTTATCTATTTGGTGTCCTAGGTAAATAACCTTGTCTTGTAGGAAAGTACATTTCTCTATTTTCACTTTCAATCCGGCTGATGCTAGCCTGGAGAAAACCAAGTCTAGTTTCTTAAAGTGTTCCTCTGCCGTCTGTGATACTATGAGTATGTCGTCTAGGAATACACTTGCTGTGTTTCCTATAAGTCCTTGCAATACTGTGTTCATCAGTCTCATGTACGTCAATGGACTGTTTGATTATCCAAATGGCATGCGTTTAAATCTGTAGTGTCCAGTCGGTGTGGAAAAAGCTGTCATGTCTTTAGATTCATCTTGCATTTCTATCTGCCAGAAGGCTGACTTTATGTCTATTGTGCTAAATAGTTTATTTTCTGTTCCTAGACTGTGAAGAATGTCAGAGATGACTGGTAATGGTAGACGATCTGGGATAGTGCGTTTGTTTAACTCCCTGTAGTCGATGACTGGGCGTTCTGAACCGTCTGACTTTGGTACTAGGATAAGAGGAAAGTTCCACTCACTATCACTAGGTTCAATCACATCTTGTGTGAGCATTTCACTGATCAATTGATTTACTGTGGCGAGCTTTGAATGCGGCAATCTATATGCTGGTATATAAATCGGCTGTGTACCTGATTTTAATTTTATTTGATGTTTCAACACGTCAGTCTTTCCCAAGGCGTCCCCTGGTAAGGCTATTGCGTGCTCGTGTTTCGTTAACAGTGATAAGAGTTCGTGCTCTAAATCAGGTCGGCTGGTAGGTTTAAGGTGGTTGAGGAGATCTCTCCCAACCTCTACATCTTTTTGGACTGAGCAGACGAATGGGTCAGTTGCAGTATCTGAGTTCTGGGTTTCATTTACTATTTTAATTGGGTGTTTACAGACTTGGAATGATCCTATCTGGGTTCCTGGTTTCAAAGTGATGTTCTTATTCAGTGTACTCATTACTAAAACTTCTAATTTCCCATTCTCTGATTTATAAACAGCGGAATCAAGTTGCGTTCCTTTTACTCTGATGGATTCTGGCATTGTAAATACTTCTGTATCCTGCTGTAATCCTTTTAACTCCAGTGTCACCTTGTTAATTGACATGGCATGCAATAGCGTCGACTCTATCACATGTCCTGAAATAATTCTCATGGCTTCATCTGGGTCTGTAACTTGTTCCTTTGATGCTGTCTCAGTGCATTTACTAACTTGTGTTACCTTTTCATGCCTGGTATTAAGCTTTTTGCTTGTCTTTGGTGTGACTCCACTACTCATCTGTTCCGGTGCAGTGTGTAGGAGTTCAGGGACCTTGAGAAGTAATTTTTCCTTTCTCTTGGGCTTATCAGTAGCCTTCGATCGCTCTGCCATGCTATTAGGTGTATTAATAGCATAATTGGTATTCGTATTTAGCACGCCTATAACGGGTTCTGGATTCAGAAATGGGATGAATTTGTATGAACAGTAAACACCACGGTCTGGTGGAGATACTGTGATCTCTTGCTCGCGCATTGTAGCAAATCCTATTAACAAATCTCCAGGGAAGAATGGTTTGTCTACCACCATCGCGGTTATATTGAAATAAAAATAATCTCCTAATGTAACAGTGACTTGAATTTTTCCAACTGTACGTAATTTTTCGCCTGTCACGCCTTGCAGTGTGTTTGGCACTGGCTCAATAAACTTAACACCTGGTCTTACTTTATTTAAGACGTCAAGACTTATTATGTTCACCATGGATCCTGTGTCTAGGAAAATCTGCGTGGGCGTCTGGTAAACTTTGCCTTCAATCAATGGGCCTTCAGTATGTTTGTTTATCGGGATTATCAGTTTTGTTTCTCTTTCTACATTCTCTAAGTCTTCAGTTTGTCGGTTCTTTTGACTTATTTGAAGAGTAGTGTTCCCTTCCTTGTGTTTACCTACGAAGGGGGTCCTGTACGAAAATTTTGAGCTCGAAGATTGTTAGCTCGCCGCATGCGACAATTTCTGGTTTTGTGTCCTATGTATTTGTGGTAGCTACACCAAGGTTCCTGGTAGCAATTTCTTTCGGTGTGTCCTGTATATTGACAATTACCGCAAGATGTTGAATTGTAACAATCCATCGTGACGTGGCCCGGTCGTCCACACTGATAACATTCAACTTGAGGAGGGCGTTGCCATGAGACGCTGCGAGGTCTGTTTTCTGTTGGGCCTCCACTACATGATAAGGACCTACTGTACCATGTTCCCGAATGGGAGTTACTAGCCTGTGGCGGTGGCGTGTGGGTTGATCGTACCGGCATCACATACGAGTCGTGTCGAGGATTTGTCTCGGCATATCCTCTTAGCATGCAATCAATTTCTCCTAAGGACTGTGTTTCCTTCAAATCCTTGTACAGCCTTTCGCTTGTAACGTCATCACAATCACTTAAAATTTTCGAGAACATGATTAATTTAGATACTATAGTCTATTCACTTAAGCTGGATTCCTAGGCTGGGAGCTGCTCGCTGCCTAGCCGAGTTTGTAAGGACGTCGCTGATTGGCTGATAGACTCGGGCTGGGTGGCGATGGTGGTGGTACTTGCCTAGCCGCAACCCAAAACCCTTGCGTTGCCTCAGAAAAATATTCATATTTCTTGGCTTTACTCATCTCTTACCCAAGATAGGCCTATTTTGTTGACATCAGTGAATCAGGCAGTGATTGTTCAACAACAACATACCATTCATAACTCAATAGGGTAAAAAATAAAGTCATGACTGACTATCACAAGAGTAGGCGGATTTTTAGGTTTTCAGTGCATTGAAATGTTGTACTCCTACCCGATATTACCAAGCTACCAGATGATATTTATGAAAGCTGAGCCTACCATCGTGTTCATAATACATTGCTGCATATTATGAGCATAAAAAAATTACAGTAAGACTACACTAATATTAAGATAATTGAAGGAAAGTAAAAGAGTGTATAAACAGTTTTTCTTGCTTATTTTGCTTCAACTCGCTGTAACTCCATAAGTTTTGGTCGCATTCAATTTTCAAGCACTGTTTCAAAATCATTATACTTTTCCGCTTCCTGTGGTATGTAGCACGTACCAATAAGGAAAAGGGTAGGTGGTCAAAATGGCTAAGAAAGTTAAACTGTTTCAAACTGGTACCGTGACGGGTGGAGCCTCTGATAGCTCTCCCGAGAACAGTCTCTTCTGTATAAGGGAGCAATGCTCACCCGTCACTGTGCCAGTTTGCAGTAGTAGTTTAACTTTCTTAACCATTTTGACCACCTACTCTTTTCCTTATTGGTACGTGCTGCATACCACAGGAAGCGGAAACGTATAAGGATTTTGAAATTGTTCTTGAAAATTGAATGCGACCAAAACTGATGGAGTTACAGCGAGTTGAAGCAAAATAAGCAAGAAAAATGTTTATACACTCTTTTACTTTCCTTCAATTAGAGAGAACTGAAACTCGAGAAATGCCAGTGGTCGCTGGCAGTTTTAACTCAAAGGTTGGTCTACTGTGTTTTCCCTCCGCGACTAATATTTTTCATAAATTAATTTCGCGATAAACATTGATGCACCGCATCTGAAAACCAAAAAATATAGTTCTTCTGTTGTTCTACTAATTATATGGATGACATGCATTACGATGGAACGTTCTATAATAGCAATTTAATGCAAATTACTCGCCTCGTGTAGCAAAGCTTAATATATTTTTTACATGTATATTGTGGCATGTATAATTTGGGCGATGTTCACACTGTTTTCTAAGACAGTACTGCTGCGTCTGGCAAACGCTTGTCAAAATACAATAAGCAATGCCTTGGAAAAACGAAGAATAAGGAATGCCGAAATCGGCTTGCTGCTGCGACAATGTAGGTTATAATTGTGGAGGCGACACGCCGCGGCGGGGAGTGGTGGGCGGGGAGATTGTGGCGGGGAGATTGAATCAAAACATTGCCACTTCACGCGTCGACTCATTGCACTTCCAGGCTTTCTATCTGATTGATACACAATAATAACAGGAAAATATGACTCCCTAGGTAAAGATAACTTCTAAACATTCGTTATTGACTATATAATATCATAGAGTAGCATTTACCTCGCCTCCTCAACTATAACCTACTTGGTTATTTGGTTATATACAATGTTTTACAGAATCAGGCTTCTATACAATATACATATAGAAGAAAATCGTTCTTAATATTATACTTGTGTGTTTTAAGTGCAGTGGAATAAGCCCATATTTTTCTTTCAAGTTGACCAACTTTTCACCAAATTGTGAGTTAAAACTGCCAGCGACCACTGGCATTTCGGAGTTGCAGTTCTCTCTAATTATCTTAATATTAGTGTAGTCTTAGTGTAACTTTTTTATGCTCATGATATGCAGCAATGTATTATGAACACGATGGTAGGCTCAGCTTTCATAAATATCATCTGGTAGCTTGGTAATATCGGGTAGGAGTACAACATTTCAATGCACTGAAAACCTAAAAATCCGCCTACACCTGTGATAGTCAGTCATGACTTTATTTTTTACCCTATTGAGTTATGAATGGTATGTTGTTGTTGAACAATCACTGCCTGATTCACTGATGTCAACAAAATAGGCCTATCTTGGGTAAGAGATGAGTAAAGCCAAGAAATATGAATATTTTTCTGAGGCAACGCAAGGGTTTTGGGTTGCGGCTAGGCAAGTAGGCTACCACCACCATCGCCACCCAGCCCGAGTCTATCAGCCAATCAGCGACGTCCTTACAAATTCGGCTAGGCAGCGAGCAGCTCCCAAGAATCCAGCTTAAGTGAATAGACTATAGTGTTACTGACATGTGGTCACCGTCCAGTGGCAGTGTCCACTCGGAAGCCTTGAGCAGTTTCTCCATATCCTTTCCCCACAGATCAAGCTTTGCAACATACTCTGTAACGAGTTGGGAGGCAGGACGTTTAAGTGCAAGCATTTTAACCATAGCCCGGAGGAGGTCTTGGTCACTTTTCTTCGAGAAGTGCCGTCTGAACACCTGAACATAAGCGTCGTAATCGTCTAGCTCTTCTAATTGTCTGTAACAGATAACATGCCTTGCCCTGCCATTTTCGGCGTCTAGGGTGGGGTGGGGTCACACCGAACGTACGATCACCGTACGAAGGCTACAACGCGAAAATTAATTCAAATTTCGCGCCACCATGCCACCACGGATGCAGCGCCACCCTCAGTGAACTACATGCGAGCAACAGGGTAGACTTCATGACTAAGAGGTAGGGTGGGGTGGGGTCACACCGAACGGGGGGGATCACAGTCAAAAATTTATAAAAAACCTTAAATGACCCTTATTATCTGAGTTAAGTATTCATGAGGGTACCATAGGTGGGCCATATTGTGAAGTTTGTTTTGGGCACAGTGTGCACTCTCTCAGGTAAAAAATGGATTTTTTATGAATATTTTTCCACTAATAGTACGGTGTCCCCCCACACCACCCTACATGTTGTTTAAGCACTTCTATCTTCAATCTTTCTGAGGTAAGTTTCTTATTTGCAATCAGGGTGTCCACTCTAAGCAGGAATTGATTTATTTCAATCGTGTTCGCATCCCCAGAAAACTTAGGTCGATATAATCTAGTGACTACGGGACTCTTTCTTAGCTGTCTTTTACGAACTCTTGAGGCCGGTGACATTTACAGAATATTAAGACTTCATACTTGGCTGGACTGATGACGAGGAGAGAGAGACGAGGTACCTAACCTTGTGGTCTGCGATGTGCGGCGTGGCGAGGGGTACACATACAGACACACAACACAACACCTTTCTTCGTAACTCAGGTCCTTCCTGTTAATTAGAGAGGAATTAGTTTAAAGCAACAATATGTAGGTAACACGTGACTTAAAAGGAAGTTATAATACTTCACAGGAGTGTCTGGGGTTGGCGACGAAGGATAGCGGGTGGTGTCGATCTCACGGCCCGGTGGTAGGTGATAATAAAGTGAGGCTGGTTGGCGTCTCTCGGCTGGGAGGAGGATGTTTGTTGTCGGGAGGCAGTGATGTCTAAGGGCTATATTCAAGAATGCTCGTCAAATCCCGGCCGGTGGAGATTTTCCACCGTCGTACCTCCACTGGTAACATCAACAAGAACTGCCCCGACTGGTGGATATTTGACAGGCGTACCAACACAAGCGAGCCCAAAGCGGCATCAGTATTTTGACTGTTTTATACATATCTAATACATTTTACTAGTGAAATTTATCATTTCTGACATTAAAATAATAGCTAAGTTAGTGTTCGCCACTTGTCTGAGGCGTTGGTGCAGAAAAAATTGGCCTGAGTGATGCTTGCGAGTACATTTGAACGGCCCGCCGCCACTGCTCCACACAATGGCCACCTCCATTCTCCCGCCGCCGCCTGGCTTCCTCACAAGTTAACACACCTATATAAGGCCTCCTGGACCTGATTTTACCTTAATGATGACACGTGTGCATTCACAGTGTATGGCTGTCACTCTCGGTTGTGTTGAAAACTCTCCTGTAATGGTCTGGGAAGAAATACGATGGAATAAGTGGAGAGCGGGGTGAAGGGGGGATGTGCAAGTTGTCGCCAATCAGCTGACTCAAACCTCCACCCCTGAGCTCGACGCGTTGCGTCGTATTTTGATTCTTGTATACCAAAAACCGATACAACGGGTGGAGAAAAATTCTTGAATATGGCCCTAAATCGACGATTTTCTCTGCCAGGTGTACCCTGTGAAGTAATCACAGTCTCGAGGGTTGATTAGTCTACTTCAGGATGGCACAGATCAGGTGGAGGGCGGTAGTGCTTCGCGATGAGGGGACAACAGCGGTGGCAACGGAGTGTGTGTGTTCCTAGCAGCGGTCCGGCTGGAGGTGGTGGCACGCGGAGGGATATCAGGGACAGGCTGGCAGCGAGGAGGCTTGGGGCGAAGCAGAGTGGTGCGGCGGGCGCGGGGTGTCGTGACGGGACTTTCTTTACTTGTGTTTACTTCATTACCTCCGCTAACGAAGTTGGAGGGGTTATGTTTTCACCCCGATCTGTCTGTCTGTTTGTTAGTGTACAGGATTTCTCGAAAAGTTACGAATAGATTTGGACCAAACTCGGTATACCAAGTCTATTTGGTATAAGGAAGAACTGATTTAATTTTGGATGAAATCTATTAACAACTGTTGCCATGGCAACCAATTGATGAAATATTCGGCCGGAGGTATGCGCTCATACTGAGTGCATAATGCATATATATATATATATATATATAATATATATATATATATATATTATATATATATATATATATTTATATATATTGATGAAATATTCGGGCGGAGGTATGCGCTCTACTGAGTGCCCCCCCCCCCCCCCCCCAGTTTCTTCTGTCTTCTTGCTTCTGTTTTTCTTGCCTTTCTTGTTTATTCTTCTTTCTTCTGAATGCGTTTCTTCTTTATAAGTTGTGAGTGGAACAATTTACGTGAGAGGAAGCGAGTGAGGATGTGAGAATTTCGTTGGCGCGTTGGTTGTGGGATGTTTAGGCCTATACGTGGCGTTGGTAGGGTGTAGCTAGGCAGGTGGCGCGGTTCGTGGCGTTGGTAGGGGCCACTGATCTATATAACATGGATCGCGGAAGCCTGGCTCAGCACTGGTTCCAACTGTCCGCCATCTTGCCGAAACCAAAACAAAGCCTTGTTTCTGCGGCTCGCGTTGCTGTCTGGTTGTGTTATCGCCTCGTCATGCCAATATATACAATATACTATATACCTGGAAGATCCTGGAGAACCTTGTGCCCAACCCTACTGCCATCAGTGACCTGTCAGCCCAGCATATCAACCCAAGAACTGGTCGCAAGGCAAGGAGGAGAACACTACCATCAGACGCACCAGCCAGGATCAAGACCCTCCTATCAACCAGTCTGCCTCTTATTGGGCCAAAACTATTTAACAACCTGCCAGGAAAATTAAGGAACCTCACGGAAGCTCAGTGGAAAAATTCAAACATCATTTGGACAACCACCTACAAACAATCCCGGATGAACCTCCCGTGCCTGGATATACGTCTGTGAGCAGGGCAGACACTAACTCAATATCGGACCAGGTGAACCTGCAACACAGGAACGCTGGGTTCAGATGCAGCGGTGGAGCACCACGACTGTGAGGGAGTACCCTCAAGACGGAAACAAGTAACAAGTAAGTAACAAGTAACACCACACACACACACACGCACCCACCACACACACACACACGCACCCACCACACACCCACCCACCACACACCCACACCACCCACGACACACCCACCCACACACCCACCCACCCACACCACACCACCCCACACACACCCAGACACCCACACCCACACACACACCCACACCCACTCCCCACCCAGCCCATCCACTCTTAATCCATCTACCCACTCCAGTCATCCACCTACTAGTAAAAAAAAAATATAGGTGGATATGGTATACTTTTTTTTATATAAGTAGATATAGATATAAGTATATTTTTTTATACTTGTTAACAATTAGTGGGGAACGGAAGCAGACCTGAGTGCGGTTATGATACAAATTATCATAGCGCTTCCTAATAAGCGGTGCTTGTTCTAATGGAGATAGCTTTATTTTGCGAGAAAAAAAAGAAAAAAAAAAGTATACCTTGTGGTTAAAGTTAGGTTAGGTTTCATTACAACCTATAAGGTTAGGTTAGGTTTCATTAAAACCTTTAAGGTTAGGTTAGGTTTCATTAAAACCTTTAAGGTTAGGTTAGGTTTCATTAAAACCTTTAAGGTTAGGTTAGGTTTCATTAAAACCTTTAAGGTTAGGTTAGGTTTCATTAAAACCTTTAAGGTTAGGTTAGGTTTCATTAAAACCTTTAAGGTTAGGTTAGGTTTCATTAAAACCTTTAAAGTTAGCTAGGTTAGGTTTCATTAAAACCTATAAGGTTAGGTTAGGTTTCATGTACGAAAGAGTTTCATGTTTCATGTAGGTTTTATGTACGAAAATACTCAAAATCAGTGTACGAAACTAACTACTTTCAATTCAATATACCTAATTAAGAAAGGTTTTTTGATTAGGCCAAAGGTTTTTGATTCATTTAAACTTCCTGTAATCCCCGAGAGTAGCTTCTATGGACCACTGTGGCTCGCGCCGTACCCGTGGCCGCGGCGGTACGGGGCTGACGCCGTTATAGTGGACGAGAACTACGCGTTCGCTCTTTAGGTCAGACACACACACACTCGGGGGCTAACACTGCACTCTTAGCCTCTCTCGCTTTACCACATACACCACACCTGTCACTACACACCTGTACGGCCTCGCAACACACCTGTCACTACACACCTGTACGGCCTCGCAACACACCTGTCACTACACACCTGTACGGCCTCGCAACACACCTGTCACTACACACCTGTACGGCCTCGCAACACACCTGTCACTATACACCTGTACGGCCTCGCAAGACACCTGTCACTACACACCTGTACGACCTCGCAACACACCTGTCACTACACACCTGTACGGCCTCGCAAGACACCTGTCACTACACACCTGTACGGCCTCGCAACACACCTGTTGTCTGTGTATCACCGTAAATAAATGACTTGGAAGGTTCGACGATGCACTAGGTTGGAAGTTTAGTAGTAGTAGTAGGTGTTAATAGTAGTTGTAGGTGGTAATAGTAGTAGTAGGTGGTAATAGTAGTAGTAGGTGGTAATAGTAGTAGTAGTAGTAGGTGTTAATAGTAGTAGTAGGTGGTAATATAGGCTATCACATGCCAGCAGCCAACACCCAGCCACTGCCTGGGCCGGCCCATGTATTTGTTTTGGTCATGACAAGATGGAGGCTGGTGACTTCAGTATCTCGGCCACAGCTAGCCCAGATCCGCGATCCATGTTTATATAGATCAGTGGTAGGGGCGGGTGGCTGTGTGTCTGGTGTCGGCCCATGCGGTGGCTTGAGCTGGCCGCGCGGGTTTTCCTATGCTTTCTTTTCGTTTCTTCTTCTGTTGCTAGCTTTTCTTCTTGTGCTTGTGTTCCTTCTTTCTGCTTTTCTTCGGAGTTGTTAGACGTGGATTCAGATCCTTTTCGCTACCATCACTGTAAGTGCGGGTTTTTGCTATGCACCGTTTGCCATGCACTTTGGTCATGCACGGGTTGGAATAATTAGTCGGTTATCTTTCTTGGGTTTATTAAGGATAACAACTGTAACTTTCATTCACTTGTAGTATTCAGGAACTCTCTATTTCTCTCGTGTTCACTCGCGTGTAGAATGTTCAATCTCTCACTGTCTCTCGTGTTCACTTGTAATGTTGGTCTTTGCCCACGGGTCGCGTGTGGGTCTATTGGGGACCAAAAGTTATCTGCCCAAAAAGTGAGTGTCTTTTCACATCTAACCTATAACCATGACGTCACGTCACGTCATGTTTTGGGGCTACCAATAAGAGACAAGACATACAGTGTTCTCCTTTTCTCTTCAGCCAGTCATGAAGGCCAAGGAACTGCTGAAACTACATTTTTGTAATCTAAACTAATCTTTTGTGATGACAAGCAGGAAGAATTATCGGTTTTACAAGCATTCTGGCGTACATTTTCTCGGTCTCTCTCTCGCTAATAAAGCAATCTTGCTAACTTATTCCTATCCTTATTCAGACTAAAACACCTATTACAATGAGAGGTATAAGATACGGAGCGAATCGTGTGTGAAGTTGTTATATTTTCGATGTGGTTGTTGTGTAGGCGTTATTGTAATCCATTTCAACTATTTAGTGGTCTTTAACCTTTTAACAATCACGCCTCCCTCAGTAGTTGTCTTTGCCTACATACTCCCCTCTTCCAACCAAAATATTAAAAAAAATTCCTTAATCAAAAAGAAAAACTAGAAAATTCATGTTTTTAGTATTTTTACTGCAAATAATTATTCATAACGCCTTGCATATACCCAACAGATTTAGTGAGGTTACATTTAATGATATACTTAACAGTTCTTCCTTTCTTTTGTCTGGCACATTTCCCCTTTTTTTGGCATTACAATCAATCTTTCTGTATTTTCCCCTGAAATCTCCCCCCCCCCCACTCACTCCTCCCACTCCTGGTGATTACTCTCGTCCCCCCCAACCCAGGCTAACAACCACTAAGAGTACTATAACACTTAACACTTGTATATAAGATACTTTGATCCTATCTAGACACTTTTGTAAGTACCAACTACAAGGTACTAGGTTATTGACTATACAAACTTTTTATTACAAAGCGCCACCACGCCAGGACGAACCTGGTGGGCTCGAACCGCTGACCGAATGCGCAGGGACACTGCACACGCGAGCCCGCAGCTCTACCAACCATGCCACCCTGACGGGTTACTTAACTTGTTAACGTGTTACTTAACACTTGTAGCATCTATAAGTACTGGTTAAGAAAATGACACAAACCATCTCATTGTTATTCATATTTTATTTATTTCACTTCAACACATCATTTTGTCATGTACGTATTCGATTATCTAACTTTTTTTTTCTCATACGTTACACATCATTCTTTCCCTGAGGATCATTGAAGACTGAAGGTAGTGAAGGTGTGTGTTAGTGTGGGAGTGGAATGTCTTAACAACGTGTAAAAGTAGTGGTAATTAAGTAACTAATAAACATAATAGTTAATGATGTGGTTAATACACTAACTATCCATTGGTTGTAGTAGTGATGAAGCTGAACATTACCAATATCTGGGAAGGTAAGGAAATATTGTTCTATTTCGATGTAGATGTAATAATCTAATGATACTCAATTAGTATTATTTCTATGCTATTTACTTATATCTCATTAATTATGCCACAAATTCATAGCTAATTTAACACTGTATCAAATTCACACAACAAAAATATCCAGCTATTAACCAATTATCAAATATTATCAACAATTATCTACATATATCTATATTATCTACAATTATCAACTATTATCCAACCAATAAGACTATCCAAGCTATTAATTCCTTCCTTTAAAAACACTGAACCTATACACCTAAACACTAACACTAACACTAAAACCTAAACACTAACAACCCAATAGACGTGTTTCATAAGGGTTTATTTTCAGGGGTTCGCGGGTATCGAGGCTCAGAAGCTACGAGTCACCGAGGGAAGTTGGGTAGGAGTGGCTTCTTGATTTGGTTCCTCGTCACCGTCATCGATAGTTCCTGCTCCTCCATGCCTCGTACCCGCTGTCTCTACCTTAGCCAGGCTTGTCTTGACTTCCACCGTCGTCTGGACAGCCGTTGAGTAATACTAGAAAGGTCCTGTTAATGGTAGAAAAGGGGTTTTTTTTTTTCACCCATTAGACTATGACGGGGTTATAAATTTCTAGGAAATTATTCTTCCCACTTTATAATACGTTTTTAGAGTATCTGAATGGATCGGTGAGGTCGGAAGGAACAAAACCCCCACTAATAAGGGAGGGAAAGGACTCTAGAATTTACGTGACTTGATTGAATGATGACTAAATGTGCGGGGAAGAGATAGGTTATGTGACCCTTGTACTTTGTTACTAGAGTGTGCAGTTTATTGAAAAGGTGGCTATTAAGTGGGAACGGAAGGATAGGTTAGTGACTCTTGGTTATTTTATTCGGAGGCAGTATGTGAAGTGTAGTGTTGGCTAGAAATGGGACGGGAAGGATAGGTTATGGACCTTGTTACTTTTTATTACTGGAGGGTGCATATGTGAAGTATGTTGGCATATAAATGGGGTGGAAGGATAGGTTAGTACACCTTGTTATCTTTGTTACTAGAGTGTGCAGTTATGTGAAGTGAAGGGCTGGTAAAATGGGGCGGAGGGTAGGTTATGTGACACTGATCTTTTACTGGAGGGTGTGCAGTTATGTGACGTGTTGGCTGTAAATGGGACGGAAGGATAGTTATGTGGACTTGTTATCTTTATTATGGAGTGTGCAGTTCTGGAATGTGAAGTGGCAGTAAATGGGGCGGACGGGTAGGTATGTGAACTTGTATCTTTAATTACTGGAGTGTGCAGTTATGTGGAAGTGTTAGGCTGTAAGGGACTGGAAGGATAGGTTATGGACACTTGTTATCTTTATACTAGAGTGCAGTTATTTGAAGAAGTGGCGTAAATGGGGTAGAAGGGGATAGTTATGTGACACTTGTTATTTTATTACTGGATGTGTGCAGGTATTGGAAGTGCAAGTGGCTGTCAATGGGGGGGGGGACGGGTAGGTTGTGACCCTGTATCTTGACAAGCAGTATATCGAACAAAAAATCCTTAAATGTTTGTTCAGGTATGTACCTATATAATTATACGAAATATAACTAAACGTACGTGCTACACATACAAGAAAAACATTAATTTGACTAAAAAAGACGAGAGAGAGAGAGGAGAGAGAGAGAGAGAGAGAGACGAGGGAGAGAGGAGAGAGGAGGAGGAGAGAGAGAGATCGAGAAGAGAGAGGAGAGAGAAGAGAGAGAGAGAGGAGAGACCTGTGCTAATATCGTCTCATGTATTTACAATGGGGGACAGGACAGGATTCGTTCAGGGGTGCACGAGTCTTGAAGACAAATAATGGGTAAATGATTGAGACTGCGCATGAAGGTGTGGTCGTGAGAGGCTCCTTGACCGGCGAGGTGTAGAAATTGAAACAGATTGGAGCAACCCCGGGACCCTTAAGGCCTGTTGGTTGGGTAGTCCCGAGGCGGCGCGATGACTCTTACTGACGCCAGCTGGATTAGAGAACACTAGTAGTGAAGATGTGTGTGAGATGATGTTGTGCCAAAAAAGGATGTTCCCTACTTTGCTAACTCCAAACTGAAGATGTAGGAAATTTTTATTATTGGGTACCTGCGTCAACGCGAGGACAACTTGGATGGGTATAGAAAGTCTAGGTCAGAACCCAAGGACTGAAAGCAGACGTGTTAGTGAAAGAGACACAGGAAACCCATGCGGGTGTTGCGCCGGCCTGAAGAAGGCGTTCAGGAGCTCGGAAGCTGTGCCGCGGGAAAGCGCCACAAAAACAAAACGCGATGGCCCGCGTGAAGAGCGTCGAGGTGTCATGGTGTTCGTGCCAGGAGCCGTCAAGAAGGCAGCAGCAGGCATCGACCGCCCTGCCGGAGAGATCTTGAGCCGCCACCAGGAGCACAGGCCGAGGTTCTGCCAGAACATTGCGACAGGCCCAGACGTTCCACTGGGGGTGCCGCAGGAAACCTGCCTCCCCGCTCAAAACCCCCCAGGCGTTTATCTTTGGAGAATCAATACTCGACGTCCACACAAGCAACAGTCCACGAAATGAAAGAGTTATGGCACCGTGATCAGGGACGACCACCTTGACGGGACAGGCACGCCAGTCAGCGCGACAGCAAGAAGGTGCGTCGTCGCCGCTGGCCGGTCCGTGAGGCCAAGAACAAGGACGACGGCAAACGCGCCGGCTGGCAAGTGCTGCCGCAAAAAACACAAACAAAAAAAGGAGAAAAAAAGTGTGACCAGGGGAGGTGTGTTGAGGAAGCAGACGGCCCAAGCCCACGCGACGGCCACCACTTCGGAGGCCCCTCGCCGCTCTTGGAGGCCCCGGCAGTCTAAGGCCAAGGGCAGGAGGGCAGCGCATGCGCCCCCTGGCCCCCCACGCTCCCCCGGGACGCGGTGGGACAGTCGTGGCTGGATGGACACATTGGACCGGTCATTGACGTGGCGCCAAAACATGCGCCGACACGTGATCGGCCGCGTGGCGACACGACTGGTCAAGTGCAGCAAAAATACCAGTCGTTGTCGTGCGCGTGCCCCCCCTCCGACACTGTGTCGCGGCGAGGTTGTGCTGCAGGGTCTACAAGAGCCAGGTGTTGCGGCTGCCAAGAGCTGACGCGGCACCTGCAGGATACTGAGGCCAGACTCGCGAGGTGCGAGCGTCGGGCGGCTGCAGGCAGGCGTGCTGGCGGTGGTGGATTTTAGCCCCTGAGCTAGCACGGCGACACGTGGTAGCAATGGTAGGTGGTGGGGGCGCGGCGCCTCCTGAAGGGACGCAGGAGGAAACACCCCGGCGTGAGGGTGGACGGGCCGCCCCCGCACCGACACCAACACCAAGACCGTCACCATCAGGGGCCCGCCTGCAAGGTGGCGGCCGTCAGGGACGCCATCGCCGCCCTTCTGCTGGAGGTAAAGCCAGCACGGGAAACAGCGGCGACTACACGCGGCTGCAGTGGCGAGAACAGCGGGCAACAACGACAGCAGTGTGGCAACAACAGCGTCACCAGTGGCCAGCAACACTACCCAAACAACAGCGGCAGCAACAGCGCCCCGCCAAAAGGTTCGGCTGCCACTAGCCACAGCGCTTGCCAATTTCCACTGCCACAACCACCACTGCACAAGCCACTCACAACCACCACACCACCCACTGCACGGTGAGGGAGAAGGAGGCGACACAACACTGATCAGCATGAAATAATAGTTTGTAGTAACGTTCCTAAGACCAAAAAAAGTAATATCTACACGGTACCAGAAAAAAAAAGTGTTGGAATTCATAAACTATATCAGGAAAGTGTTTTGTCACAGGAAGCGTATCAGACCAGAAATTCCTGACAGTGTTTGCCAGGTGATTGATCTGACTAGACATAAAAAACCACCGACCAACACCAACCCAGACGTGAAGACAAGCCAAGAATAAAGATGTTCGACAAGACAAGACGGGAAACAAGACAAGCCAGACAAGGAGTGTCCTCTTTGAGTACCAACTGAATTTCGTCATAACCACATTTATTCTGTTTTGTAACAGTCTTAAAACAATATTTAATATAAGATTGACTTACAGACAGTGGGTATGTTTGTGTTTTTGTTCTGTGTGTGTGTACGCAAGTTATTTGATATATATTTCGTATATATCTGTAGTGCCTGAATTTTTTTTATTATAGAGCTGTGCTGTTGACCTCATACACAGAGATGGGCATAAATACATTTGAAGTATGTTAAATACTAAAAACACTAAATACATGGGAGAAATTTATTTAAAATACTAAATACATTTTACGAATGTATTTTAAAACTAAATACTATAATACATTTTACGAATGTATTGAAATACTAAATTACTAAATTCATTAATTGTATTTAAATAAATTGTAAATACATTTTAAATATACACAAATTTGACATGTCCGAAAAAAAAAGGATTTGCTCGATTCCTTAGATTTTGGTTCCTTACGAAATTCTTCCTCGGGCCTAAATTTTCCTAAAATATGGAAATTCTCCTTGCACAGTGGAGGAAACACGGGTCACTGGAACATCAGGATTGCAGATAGTTGGGCGGGTTTATGGCCAAAATAATGATTAAAAAATGTATTAAAATTTTTATATAATGAATATTTAACACAATGTATTTAAAATCAAGTATTACGTATTAAGGACACAGTCGCTTTCTGAAGAATTGTCCCGACATGGGGATATTTCTGGAGGGGGACCAGAAAAATTATCCCCAGGTCGGACGTCTCAAGATGACGATCAAGGGTCTTGATACTGCTCTAGCCTTCCCCGTAAACTTACTGCAACATTCGCGGCCTTAATCTAACTTTCTCTGTAACATCATCCGCCTCTAAACCTCATTCTCTTTTCTCACCGAAACTCAGTGTCTGTGAGCAACTGACAGCAGACCTTTTCTGTTCCTCCTTACTGTCTCATTTCAGTTTCAATTCAAAGTGGCTGTGCGTATATGTGCGCAAGACATCCCACTGCTCTAGTGCCAACGGCATTGTAATCGTTCGAAATTTTTCTACCATCCCTGGCTTAGACGCAATGTCACTCTCTGACTAAATTTCTGTGCGTATATCCTCTCACCTAAATCTTGACATGTAAAATTCTTCGACTATTTAACATCGAAAGTGGAGCAACATCTCATCTCCTTTTCCTTTAGCAGCAAATTTCCATTTCTTGGGTGACTTCAATGTTCACGGCAGCCTTTGGCTATCACTTCTTTCACTGACAAACCGGTGAAAACAAGCCTACAACTTTCATCCTCAAGACCTAAAGCAGCTGGTGCAGCACCCTACCCGTTATTCTGTACCGCCCCTCTTGGAGACACGCCCAACATTCTGATCTTTTACTAATACCAACCCTTCTGCTACTCTGTGATGACAACTATCTTTCTCCGTTGGTTCCTTCCGATCACAAATCTATCTGTAAAACCTGTTCCCTATCGCACGGTACAGTATCGGGACCCACTAAGCGGAATGTGCTTATGGCACTCAACTAAGCTAAGTGGAAGACCTAAGGCATAATACATCTGATTTCCATGGAAAATGGATTACTGCTTCCATGTCAAAGACCCATCTCTTTGTGCAGAGCGCATAATGAGGTCATCGTCCCTGGCTGGAGGCGTACATTCCACATCACTTTCTCTACTCTAAAGCCCGTCAAACTTGGTTTAACTCTGCTTGTTCTCAGGCTGTCACGAGAGAGAGAGGTGGCTCAACAAAACGGTACCGTCAAACATCCATCTCCATGAAACTCATGCCCTATAGTATTTTCTGCCACGTAATCATGGCCAAAATCTTTACTTCAACTTACACAAAGATAAACTCTGAATTCATAGAAAATGTCAAAAATTCTTTCTGAATCCAAATTCCTCTCTGAATTCTGGCATCTAGCAATAACATCATCTAACAATTTCTTCTGCATCTTTCCCTCTTATGCTTCGGCCCAAGATGGCTCCACAGCTGGTCGTCAATTCTAAAGCTGAACTCTTCTCTCACAAAACCTTTCGCTAAAAAATTCCATTCTGGTTGATGAAGGGTGGTCCCCTCGCCTCACTCTTGAATATATTTGCATGTCATTAAGATCCTTCGGAATGATGTTTCTGGGCCTTTTGGCCTAGATCCTCGGAAGGCTACGGTCCTGACGGAAGTCCCTATATTGTTCTCAAAAAATGCTTCTGTGCTGTGCACCTTGCATGGGTCAACTTTTCCGTCTTTGCTCTATCTAATTCCACCTTTTCCTTCTGCTGGAAGTTTGCTCACATCCAACCTGTTCTAAGAAAGGGGACCGTTTAATCCTTTAAAACTACCGTCCATAGCTGTGACTCCTGCCTTTCAAAGTTTTGAATCTATACTTAATAAGAAGATCTAAGAAGCTATGCTGGCTCCACAATTTTCTATTGGATCGTCAGACGGTTTCCGTCAAGGGCGATCGACTGGCGATCTTCTAGCTTCCTAACTGAAATCTTGGTCAAGGGTTCGGTGAAACTTTTGCTGTGACCTAGACATATCAAAAGCTTTTGATATGAGTCGGCCCACAAGTCTTTAGTTTCCAAACTACCCTCATTCGGTTTTCCTATCCTTCTCATCTGTACCCTTCATTTTAAGTCCTTCAAACCGTTCTATTTGCAGTACTGTAGACGGACATTGTTTATTCCTCCAAATCTATCAATAGGTGGGTTCACAGGGTTCTGCCTATCACCCACCTCTTTCCCATATTCAGAAGATACTCTCTAAGTCTAACTCAAAGCCTATCACTCTACGCTGATCTGATTTTACCCTGCATTTGTCAACGCTCCTCCATACGTCCAACTCAACAGAACTAATGTGAATTCAGGAGAGATGCCACCGAGCGCCTAACTTCTGATCTTTCTATAATTTCTGATTGGGCAAAGCAAACCTTGTTTTGGATCAAATGCCTCAAAAACCCAATGTCTTCACCTATACTACTCGACCAAAAACCTACCAGTAACTATCACCTTTCTTCAATGGACACTCCAACTGTCTCCTTTCTACAGACCATTATAGAACATCCTTACTAAAAACTGAACTGGAATCTCACATCCTCATCTCTTGCTTAAAACAGTTCTAAGAAGTTAGGTGTCTGTGGCGCTCTGCGTCCTTTTTTTTCCCTCCCAATTCGCTGCTCTCTACAGGTGGACTACCGCCCAGTATGGAGTATGTCTCACAGTTTGGAGGGACCACTCATACAGCTCTCCTAAAACAGGGGTTGAGCAACAGCTTTAGTATCATAACTCCTCTTCTCTGACTGACTGTCTTCAATCTTTTAAATCACCGCCGACAATGTTGCTATATGCTCCTTCTACCGTTTATTTCGATGCTCACTGCTACTTTGAATTTGCTAACTGCAGCTCCCCCCCTCCCGCGGCCTCGCTGCACAAGACTTCTATCTCATCTCTCATCCCTTATTCGCCATCCTTCCTAATGCAAGAGTGAAATCAGTATCTTTACAATTCATCCCTTTCACTGGTACAATCTGCGAAATCTCTATCTGTTTCTATTTTTCCACTTTCCTATGACTTAGATATTTTCAAAAGAGGAGTAACAAGACACCATGCCGAAACTAAATTGGCCGCCCTTTTATTTATTCTCTTACGTACTCTTATAGGGACTGGCAACTAAGCGGGCTTTGTGACCCATTGTGTTGTGCCCCCCCCCCCCCCCCCCCCCACCCCCCCACCCGACCCCCCACCCCCCCCGCCCCCCCCCCCCACACCCCCCCCCCCCCCCCTCCACCCCCCCCCCCCCCCCCCCCCACCCCCCCCCCCCCCCCCCCCCCCCCCCCCCCCCCCGCCCCCCCCCCCCCACCACCACACCCCCCCCCCCCCCCCCCCCCCCCCCCCCCCCCACCCCCCCCCCCCCCCCCCCCCCCCCACCCCCCCCCCCCCCCCCCCCCCCCCCCCCCCCCCCCCCCCCCCCCCCCCCCCCCCCCCCCCCCCCCCCCCCCCCCCCCCCCCCCCCCACCCCCCCCCCCCCCCCCCCCCCCCCCCCCCCCCCCACCCCCCACCCCCCCCCCCCCCCCCCCCCCCCCCCCCCCCCTCCCCCCCCCCCCCACCCCCACCCCCCCCCCCGCCCCACCCCCCCCCCCCCCCCCCCCCCCCCCCACCCCCCCCCCCCCCCCCCACCACCCCCACCCCCCACCCCCTCCTACCCTCCCCCCCCCCACCCCCCCCCCCCCCCCCGCCCCCCCCCCCCCCCCCCCCCACCAACCCCCCCCCCCCCCCCCCCCCCCCCCCCACCCCCCCCACCCGCTACACATCCCCAGCCACCCCCCCCCCCCCCCACCCCCCAAAAAAAAAAAACTTAAAAAGTATTTACATACGTATACATGACAACCAATGATTTATAAATACATTTATGAAATACAAAAATTTAATTGAAAGCGTATTTAAATACAATTATTACATACTGCCCAGCTCGCCTATCTATAGGCTACCTAGTTGGCTAAATGGGGCCAGAGGATAGGTTATGTGACACTGTTATTTTTTGTTACTGAAGGGTGGTAGTATGTAAGTGACGATTATTTGAGCACGTCCAGACACTTCCAGGTTATGTGCACACTTGTAATACTCTGTCTATGATGGCATGTACTGATTAGTGCGCGGTTGTTGTATAGAGGACTGAAGGAGCAAACTAAGCGTCCTGCATATGATTCTTGTTGAGTCAAATTAGGGAGGTTAATAGATCTGCCCACAATACTCGTCCCGTAAACCAGTGCTTTGGTTTCAAGGTAGTGCGTTTGTATGACTTAGGAATGACGCAATATCAAATACACAGTCTAGGCTCAGAATGCTTACAACTAGGTAGGTCTACACACACACACCACACACACACACACACTTTCTATACTCTCCTAGCTCTTTTTCTCTTCTCTCTCTCTCTTGGAGCGTCAAAGCCCCTACCAAATACCTAGCGATCACGATTCCAGACGGCGATTCAGATCCATGGGATGAAATAGCAAAGAAAGTTAAAATAGAATAAAATGTTGAATATTAGGTTTTTGCCTGACCTGCTGCATAAAAGTTACTCAGTCTGAAGACATTATTACTGATTTAATAAAAATAATTCAACCATTGTTTTATGTTAGTACTATAGAATGTTTTTTTAGGTTATGGATTTTTTATAAATCCAATAAATTCTCTCATACTGACAACGGCATAGTTTTTAAAAAGTAATGAGTTATATGAGCTCCCTAATTTTTTTGTCTCCATGAATTGCTGTATTTCCAGATTTCATTCAATAACCAACTAAATATCTCCCCACGACCTCTAGTGTGAGTATCACTCTTGGCGTTTGGGCCTCTAGTCATAATGCTAATAAATAGCTGGACTTTCATAATTACCATTACATATCAATATACCAGTTGAAGTTCCCAAAATTCGGCAAACCTCAGGGACCAGCGACGAGACCGGGCAAGGGAATTTTCCGACTATTTTAGAACGTAGATATAGTAAGGGGAAAAAAAAAATGAAAATTGTCAATTTACAGAAAAGTTAACAAAAAAAAGACATTGTTCTTCTTTTATTTCACTGTCCATCAGTAGAGTGGATTCCTGGGACGTTTGGGGAAGCCATAATTACCAAAATAACAGACCTGTAGAAGTACACAAAATAAAAGTGTAGGCACAAACTCTTACAGCACAACACCACTAGAACAATAACAACAAACAAGTCGGCTAGTGAGAAACCAAGGACCTAGTGTATGCGGTTGGCACCTAGGCGCCCCGACCCGGCAACTACGCGCGGGTTGGGGTGTCGACGGGTTTTGGAAAATCAGTAATCAATGAGCAGAGTTTTGGTGTGTGCGTCGAGATTGTGGATGCCGAATTTGGGAACTTCAAACCTGTATAGTATTTTTCTATGCTATTTACTTATATCAATAATAGTATGCTCACAAATCCAAGATCTAATTTAACACTATCAAATTCAAACAACTTAAAATATCAACTATTAACAAATTATCAACTATTATCCACATGATTATCACATTATCTATAAAAAAAATACTGAAATGTAAACTGAATGCAAACTTTTTGTGGTGGAATCCGGTTATTTTATTATCTTCAAATTACAGGTGGTTGTCAGTTGTGAGCGGAGATGTGAAGCAAGACACACACCACGTGATGAAGCCAAGTACAAAGTGGTCAGTGGGAATAAGGAAAAGACAAGCTAGTGTGATCAGGTACAGCACAATCACACATGTAGTGAGTATGGCAATTACCTGGCATTGACAGGGTGCAGCTTATTTCTTTTGTTTGCATTATTCAATTGTAGCTTTAGCACTTGTATGCATGTATTGCATCGAGGGCAAGATGGTGGTCATTCAGATTCTTATTGACGGGGCTAGAGGGTGACTCTCGCTCTCTGACGCCGGCAAGGATTAACGTGACTTAACGAGAGGTGATAACAGTGTAGCAAAGAAAGAAAATTATTGGAAGACAGCTGCAGAAGTGAGTGGATGTGCTTGGTATGCATTTGTGTTTAGGAGTGTAAACAATTGACGGCGAAGGAGTGTGGCCACTGGATTAAATAGGCAGACTGTAATTTTCAAAGATTAATGGCACAAGGACCAAATTAAGTTAGCCCATGTCTTAAGATTATTGAGCCATAGTGAAAGGGTAAAAAAAAATATAGTTTGGTATAAGTGGTTAGATATTTTATTAACAGTAAAGCGTTGCAACAAAAAGGTATAAGCAAGTTAGGATGGGGGTATATACGCTATTATGTGCGTTGGCCTGCGGTGCTCATCTCCGTCGCATTACGCACTTTGAGCCTGTGGGTTGGAGCCATTACCACGGGACACAGGGCTCTAGGTGCCATTCCGGGTGTCCACAGTTACCCACATTTATCGACAACCCCAAAGGAAGGATGAACAGCTGGGTTGGGCTTCCGCCGACGCACTGGCAGGATTAGAAACCAGCAGGGCCCGCATAGATTCCTACGCAGCCATTACGCTATGAGGCGACTAAAAGCTCTTCTGAAAACCGAAAAAATGTATTGAACGTGTGATGACTGATCTTTTAGAGCACTCGCTGACCCTTAATACTTTAAGCTAAAAGTAAGAATGTTTAGGGATTATAAGATTGAATGTTGTGAACTAAAGGAATATTGTAAATGGCAGAAGTTTATCTTGAAACCTGCTACGATGAGGGACTGGGAATATGCAAGACATGTAGGGAGGGAAAGCCCCGAGAAATAAAACTAGAATGTATTTTTTAAAAAAAAAAACCAGGACTTCGAGAAAATAGACAATGTAGGCTATGGGCATCTGTGACCTCCTGATAAGTTATAATGAACAGGATGTCTAAACTAAAGCCCTATCAACAATTGCATTCAATATATAGCAGAATCATTGACAGAAAAAACAACGATTTCAAAGAACCCCTCCGTGTAGATGTTGAATTATTTCTTATCCCGGGTGCCAGATGATCCTGAGACCTGAGGCCCACGGAGACTGAACCTAGGGAAGCTACAAGATTGTGGGAGACCTGAACATAGGGAAGCTACAAGATGCGGGAGACCTGAACATTAGGGAAGCTACAAGAGCTGGAGAATGAACCTCGGGAAGCTACAATGAGGCTGGAGACCTGAAACATAGGGAAGCTACAAAGAGGGATGGGAGAACTGAACATAGGGACGCTACAAGAGGCATGGGAGACCTGAACCTAAGGAAGCTACAAGAGGTGAGGGAGACCTTGCACATAGGGAAGCTACAAGAGGCTGGGAGACTGATACATAGGGGACGCTACAAGGGGGGAGGACCTGAACATAGGGAAGCTACAAGAGGCTGGGAACATGAACCTAAGGAAGCTACAAGAGGGCCTTTGGGAGACCTGAACATAGGGAAGCAAAGAGGCTGGGAGACCTGAACATAGGGAAGCTGCAAGAGGCTGGGAGACCCTAAACCCGAAGGAAGCTACAGAGGTGGGAGACCGAACCTAAGGAAGCTACAAGAGGCTGGGATACCTGAACCTAGGGAAGCTTACAAGATGCTGGGAAGACCTGAACCTAGGGAAAGCTACAAGCAGGGCTGGGAGACCTGAACCATAAGAAGCACAGAGGCGGGGAGAATCATGAACCTAAGGAAGCTACAAGAGGCGGGGAGGACCTGATACCTAAGGAAGCTACAAGAGGCCTGGGAGACTACACTGTTGGTAGTTCCTGAGGCACAACACCCCCCCCAGCAACTAGGTACACTATTGACCTCTGTTACTGTATAAAAGGCTCACAAATTTTACGGATTATATGCCTGGACTTCAAATAAGGAGAAAAACTCTTAGGTCAATGATTTAGCTATATTACTATAGGATAACGATATTAGAAGGAAGATAAGGATGAAAGATAAGGGAAATAATGAAAGTGATGGAACTTAATGTGGATAGGAAGCGTGTTGAGAGAAAGAGTTGTGTGGAAGGACGGTAGCTGGCACTACTTGAAAAGTAATGAATAATTAGTGAAAGAGTAATGTTGACTATGGAGGGAAGGGATAGGTGGGTAGGAAGGAGCATCAAGATCAAAAGGGAGGAAGAAAATTATTGTACTGTGAAGAATAGGAATTAAAGCAGGAGTGGATGTAATTACAGCGAGATATAAAAGTTTAGTGAGGAGATCTATTGTGAAAAGGGTGATGCACAGGATGATATGTAGCTAGTAGTCTATAAAAAGAATGAAGTGGTAATAGATGCTGTGGGGTACTTGAGGATTCGACCCCTGTGAAATGGAGGACAGAGGATGTTAGCGATAAGGGGTTTAAAAGAATGAGAGGACTTGACTAGAGTAAATAACAAACTGAACATGTGAGGATTAGTCAGTTGTCAGGTGCATTTCTTATCTTCTAGTCAGTCAGGTAGTCAAATGATAGTAGTCAGTGAATGAATTAGTCAGTGATCAGATCCGGTGAAGAATGAAGCAAGGACAGGAATAAAGAGACTTCTGAGCCTTGAGATGGGCATCGAGGGATAGAATAGTGTGGCAAATCTTATCTTAATAGACATCACTTTCAGATATTTAATTAATTACAAAAACGACCCCTTACCTTATCAAAGCTGGATCTGTAAATGAAATCACTTGCCTTTGTATCCCTCAGTTTAACTGGCCAGTGACAGCAGCATATCAGTTGGCATGCTAATCATATAAACTCTAAGTTATACGTAACTTTACTATTGCTACAGATTCACTAAAAACAAGTACAGGCGTTCTGAGTTGGCCTCTACCCAAACGTGTTATTGAGGAGATCGGAGACAAGACTCAAGGTGTGAAAAAGCTACCTATTGTACCTCCAAATTCACAAAACATTCAATTCATTTCAATTTTCACAACACAACCCTGCACTTGACACTATTCAAAATGTTCAGGACTCAGTGGCATTGATTTTAACAAACATAACACCAGCAATAAACACTAGTCGCCACTGCACTAATGTCGACCAGGCGTCAATATATTTACAAAGTTAGCATCACTGCAGGAATTTTAGTGACCACTGGAGAGGCATGCAAAGAGTTTAATTATGACGTGTCTTCAAGTGGCACATAATCGCAGAGTATGGTATAAATGTAATATATGGCACCGGTGACATTAGCTGCAGTGGCGACTAGTAAAGTGTTTTGTTAACGGTTACGTGATTGAAGAAGAGATACAAGGAGATTTGTAGTTAACCAGTCACGACAGATAGTTCCATTGCGTATATAAAAATCGTCTGTTATCCAAAATCTTTAACAAAAATTACGGACAAATAAACCTTAAATATACCAAATTAACTAGTGGGACAGGGAGACTAAACACGGTCATATCTAATAAAATATTGATTATATCACTAAAAAAGGTCTCTAATGGTACCGAATTACAATGAAAATACGGTTATGGCGTTCTCAAAGGGTTAAAGGTGATAGTGAATCTGATGAGTAAAGTGTTAGGTAGTATGATTTTGTGCGAGCTATTGGTAAGATTCTTTGGATAATTCTGTACATAATTTAATTCTGTCTCCCCCACAGCATGATCCACATCAGCAATCCGAGAAACCCGCCATGGCACCCCTGCTCTCGCTGTCTGGCGGGGCTTTTTCACCCGGCCAGCCGGGAGGAGCCGCAAGACCCACACCCATATGCCTTGGCGCCCCCTCCATTCCCTGGCGTGGAGGGGCCGCCTTCCCTGCCCACTTATGCACTGGCCGTTTTGCTGGTTAATAGTGTTGTGTAAGAGTTCGAGAGACTCTCCACTTTGAATTTTGCTTCTTTATTGACAAAAAACTGATTAACTTATATTTACAGTTACAGTAAAATGAAAAATACTTATGTAGGTTGGTTGTTTGACGTAGAAATTATGTGTCTTGCAGGGTTTATTATTATGTAAAATAATGCAAATTCCCTTACATTGTAACATGATGAAATAAAACTCTAATTAAATGACATTTTGTTTCACTTCCGAAGTCTAGTATTTAGATTGAACATCACAGGCGGGTGTCATCTCCAGATAAAAAAAATTGGGCAACCCAGTGTCACCACCACAGCTAATGCGATGAGCACCAAGGCAAAACGGTCTATTATTATATGACATAAGATATTTGATGAATTGTAGTATGGAGATTAAGGCACTTGAAATATTTCCTTTTAATCTTAAAGGTGTCATAATAATAACGATTTACAGTTTATTATCATGATAAATATTGATGAATGTCAGTGTGTATGCCCCCAATATTGTCTTAAAGTATTTTAAAAGACGCGCATTCATCCACTTATCATACTCTTTCTTTTTCTTTATAGTTTTAAAATTTTTTTTTCCTTTTGAGTTTTTAAAGGGAAAAATGTATTGATAAGTGGATGAATGCTGCATACTCGTCCCCTCATTCATCAAATACTCGCGATGACCATAATTAGTTATCATTATCACCCTGTAAGTTTAAAGGAAAAGTTTCAAGTGCCTTAAATTCCATATCGTGAAAAACCTAATCTGGCTGATTCGGGGGGGGGAAGAACAGGATTTATTTATTTCATGAGCTATCGGGTTCTGGTTCCTTTTTCCTCCCGGGTTTTTAAAAATTGTTTTTTTGATTAAAACAAATTTTATTTTTTTTTGATTATGGAGTCAAACCATCAGTTCTGGAAGAGCATTATAAAAGGTCAAGTACGCCTAACCTGAAACCTTATTATCATTTTGTTTTTCTGGGGGTGGGTCAGTCATCGGGGATTGTTAAGTAGCTAAACTTTAAATAACCCTAATTTTAATCAAGTAAACTGAACACAATAGTACCTCTGATAGGAAACTGCGGCCGTCCGTCGGGGCGGTGTGGACACCCGCCTTTCAGTTGCTGCTACATTGCGGAAAAAGAGACCCCTCCCACATCAGCTGCTGGAGGATGCCACCTGTACCGCACAAAAGGCGGGACACACTGGCCTGGAGAGGATTTTTTTATTTAGCCAAGAGCATGCCTAAAAGCTCCTGTTTGATAAGAAGGCTGCTTTTTGGGGAATGTCTCTCTTAGCCCCTTAAACCCCCAAATTTTTCCTTTGCTATAAAAAATTGTATTTGTCGAGCCATGAAATAACAAAAAGGGAAACGAAATCCCAAAATTAGTTAGTCGACAAGGATTTAAACAGGTCAACTATAAAATATTGCTTATTTACTAAAAAATCATCTAATGGTGGCAAATTACAATGGAAATTACGCTCGGGGTCCCAAGGGGTTAAATTTAACTTTAAACAAAACATCATAAAACATGCTGAAAAATTATTCTGATAATCAGTTCTGGCTCTTTTTGATTAGCAGAATCATGGCCTTGCCCTGAAAAGGGGCTCGGGATGGAAGATTTGTACTGGCAGAAAAGGCGAGTATCTGGATAGCATAGACATAACAGATAATATATTAATAAAAGTGTCAAGGGACAGATAAAGAATAACAAAAAAATATTGGGGACCTTTTCTTAGTATGGAACGGGGAAAGGGAAAATCTTTGATGGCTGGGTTGTGTGCTGATGGGCATAAATGGTTCTGTGGGGAGGGTGACCGCTCCCCACAGGGACCCGGGCTTCTTCCAGGCTATTCTAATCCTCTATGGGTCTAAGAAAACTTTATAGATATGAATGATGAAAAATGTAAAACACTATATACTGTAGAATGGGGTTGCCAATCTGAACACCAAAATTCCGGACGCCCCCACTGACCCTTGACCCCGACAACACACATTTTGGCCCTTTGACGTTATGAAACTAAAGAGTAGAAAAAAAACAATATATATAAATTTTTTATATACACACAAACCTCGATTTCCCGGGTTTTATATGGATTGCCGGTCCGGTGGGGTATTCAAGTTTTTTTTTTTTTTTTTTTTTTTTTTTTTTGGGAAGCCGGCCCCTTTCTAAATTCAAAGGGTTTCCGGCGGTCCAAGCGTCCCGGGTCACCCGGGTGCTCAGGCGCACATGCTCAGGGGTTCGTATTGTCTCATTTTGGCACAAGCCTCACGGTTCACCTGCGCAACCTCCGTCAGTCCCCGACTCCCACTCCCCTGGTGCAGGAACGTCTCTTGTGATTTTGAAACTTCTGTGCCTCCCCCAGGGGGCAGCATGCCAGCGGACGTAAAAATCCGCGGCGGGGGGTATTTTTATTGGCGGTTTTCTGGACAGTAAATACTAGAGTAGGGTAAAAGTCCCGGGGGGGGTAATGGTAGGGGGGGCGGGGAGGGGGTGGGAGCAGAGTGGTTTGGGCACCGGTGGGATTTCAAGACCCCAAATTTGATCCGATGAGTCCCATAAATCCCCTTAAAAAATTTTTCTGCCCCTCGAGTGGGGCCAAAACACCCAACCCTGCCCTTAAATCTACCTTCGTTTTGGGAATGCATCGGAGGAACAGGGGGGGGGCATGAGCCTCTAATCACAGGCGTCACTTAAAAATCCTGCCTGCCCACCCCGGGGGAGGCCAACCATCACGCCCTCAATAAGTTCCCCGGGGCCCAATCCCCATCCCTGGGGTTACGCCTACAGACCTATAGGGCCAAAAAAAAAAAAAAAAAAAAAAGGGATTGGACTGTTGTGATTCCCCGATTTTTTCGGTTTCCCGGGGCCAGTGCCCCCCCTATTTCCGGGAAAACAGGTTGTGTGTAACAGGGAGGTCCCCTTATACGACTTTGTATACAGAATCCGATATACGGATGTTTTAAAATTTGGGGCTATTTCAATAAGAACGAAAATCCAATGATAGACATTCAAAAAAGGGGTGAGTAAAATTATCAAATTCAAAAAGCGCCCCTACCACCCCGGGGTGGACAAAGGGGGTTTTGGGTTTACCCCGTGAGGTCACCCTACGCCGTGACCTGAAGGAATTAAGCATTGGCGTGGCCTGAATTTAGGGGTAATGCAGGTTTGCGGCCCCAACCTGGGGGCCCCAATCAGGCACCCCAGCAAGGCTAACCGAAGGGTAATTTCATATGGCCGCCGACCTTTAGGGGGAATTAGCAGGGTCACCCCAACCTTGGGACCGCACACTACCCTTTTCTTGTATCACGCGGCGTCCCCTACATTCAACGTTTTTTTGCTTTTTTTCATGTTTTAGTTTTAAATTAAGGCAGTTATGTTATTTTGTGGTTTTTCTTTCAGAAAGCTTTTTTTACAAAAAGGTATAGGGGGGTAATTAGACCTGGTGTTTGATGTGTTTGCTATATTTATTTTAGTTGAAAAAAATGTCTTTTTTTTTTTTTTTTTTTTTTTTTTTAAAATTTATGGGGGCCTGGGGAAACCCAAAACCAATTTTACCAATTTTTGTTTCGTTTTCAGATTTTTCCTTTTAAAAGAGCCAGGGGGCCTAAATGGTTCCGGGGCCTCCCTGTTTAAAAATTTTAAAAATTATAATTTTAAAAAACCTTTAACCGATTTTAAAAAAACGGGACCCAAAAAAACCCCGGGACATTTGCCCCGGGTTTTTTTTTTTTTTTTTTTTTTTTTTTTTTCCCACTGATAAACTCTGGAACTCTCTTCCTGTTTCTATTTTTTCCACTTTCCTATGACTTACATCTTTTCAAAAGAAGAGTAACAAGACACCTCGAACTAAATTGGCTCACCCCACTTTTTTATTTTATTCTCTGACTGTCTTCTTTATAGGGACTGGCAACTAAGCGGCCTTTGTGTTACCCATTTTTGTTGTGTCCTTGGCCAGTTCCTTGTGATGGAAAAGAAAAAAGAAAAAAAAAAAAAGGGATTTTTTGGGGATTCCATAAGAGTACTCTCAAAACAACGGCAAAATGAGTTATCCGGCATGCGCTCCCCCCCCCGTGGGTGCCGATAAACGAGGTTCTCCTGTATATATATATATATATATATATATATATATATATATATATATATATATATATATAATATATATATATATATTAATTATATATTAATTATATATATATATATATATATATATACACACAAACCTCGATTTCCCGGACTAATAGGGGGGAGCACTGGTCCGGGAACCGCAAAAGTCCGGGAATCGCAAGTATAATAAAAAAAAAAAAAAAAAAAAAAAGTCCGATGCCATTACCCACCCCCGGACGTTTATCCTACTCTAGTATTTACTGTCCGGCAACCGACAATACAGCTACCCCGCTGCGGACTTTTACGTCCGCTGAGCATGCTGCCACCTGGCGGGAGGCAGCAGAAAGTGTTCAATAGTCTCAAGAGACGTTCCTGCACCAGGGGCAGTGGGGGTCAGGGGACTAACGGAGGCTGTGCAGGTGAACCGTGAGTGTCGTGTGCACAAATGTAAACAATACGACCGCTGAGCATGCTGCACCTGGCGGGAGGCAGCATAAAGTTTTCAATAGTCTCAGAAATGTTCTTGCACCGGGGGAAAGGGGAGTCGGTGACTGACGGAGGCTGGCGGGAAACCCGTGAATTTGTGTCCCCCAATGTAAACAATACGACCTGAGCATGCTGCCCCCTGGCGGGAGGGGGGACATGACAAGGGGGACAAAGACGCTCGGACCCCCGGACGACTTGGCAATTTACGAACGGACCAGGCATTTCAACTTAAAAAAAAAAAAAAAAAAAAAAAAAAAAAAAAAAAAGTCCGAGACTAAATTATCCCGGGACCTGGGATTTTGTCCGGCAAATCCGATATCCGGGAAACGAGGTTTGTTGTATATATATATATTATATATTTGATTTATTATATTATATATATAAATATTAAAAAAATTACAGGAGAACCCTCGTTTTACCCGGGCACCCCTGGGGGGGGGAGGCATCCGATAACTCATTTGCCTTTGTTTTGGAGTTACTCTTATGGAATCCCCCAAAAATCCCAATAAAAACTGTGGTTTCTGGGGTTGTTTTGTTTTTTGTTTTAGGGCTGCGAGGATCCCCTTTGGGGGAACACTATAGCCCTGGTGATGCCCATGTGCTATCACAGGCGCGGTATTTTGACCTGTCTTCCTCGGGAAGGCACGGGTTGAGGTGATGCGGTTTCCCGAGAGGGGAAACGCCACTGCCGCTAGGGGGTGGGCGGTTCACCACTACAAAGGTGTGACGTTCGGGGCGAGGAGTTGAGAATGTAGCACTACACGGTTTGGGGTGGAAGCCGGACACTGCAGGAAAGTGTTCATATCTCGGAAAAATTTATGCCCAAGGGGATGGGGGGCAGGGGAAGAGGAGGGGATGCAGTTACTGTGAGTGTCGTGGCCCCCGGGGGAGGCGGGTAGTGACATCCAGCGGGGACTTTTTCCGTATCCCGGCGGGGGGGGAGTCATGGGTATTGGGCCCATGGAGGGGGATGCGGAGGGCATCGCCCAGTGTGGAGATGAGGGAGATAGGGTGTGGCTTGGAGGCGGAGAGGAAGGGTGTCGTGTTTACATCTGTTTAAGGCCATCCTGGCAGCAGAATCAGCCACCTCGTTGCTTGGGATACCAGCGTGGGAGGGAACCCACTGGAAGGCAAATCTCCCACCCCTCATTGGTAAGGTGAAGGGCCCTCTGGATGGTGTGGACGAGGGACGTAGAGGATCATGGATGGCGGGAGAGGAGGAGTTAGAGTGAGGAGAGGGAGTCTGTGTAGACCACAGCCTTGCCCAACTAAATTTCTGCCGATTTTCTCAGTTTTTGAAATAATTATACCTAATTAATGCCTGGGTCGATTAGTGCCGTTGTTTTAAATGCCGGTTAAATGAGGTTCTCCTGTATATATATATATATATATATATATATATATACAGTAAAACCCTTATAACTCGGCACTGTATAACTCGGAATTTGATATAACTCGGCATGGCAAAGACTAATGTTTTTTTTTTTTTTTTTTTTTTTTTTTTTTTTTTACACCCCCACCCCCACACACACCTATGCCCATAGCACATGTAGGCAGTGAGCTCCAGGGGTGGAATGATAGGCCCTGGAGGCTCACTCGAGGGCTGTGATGGTTGGCCCTCGCCCGTGGTGGCGCAGGCAGGATTGTTATAGTGACGCCTGTGATTAGAGGCTCATGCCGCCCCGTGTCCTCCCATGCACTCACAGTCGAAGGTAGAGTTAATGGACAGGGCATGTGGGTGTTCTTAGGCCACTCGACGGTGCAAAAAGATTTCAAGTGGATTTATGGGTCTCACTCGGGATCGAACTCGGGTCTTCGAGAACGCCACTCTGCTACCGCCTCACCAAAACTGCATCTCATGGTTTTCACTGGGCATATCATGCCTCACAAACCTCTTCTGTGAACATGTAAACAGAAAGTTGGCAAAAAATAATGTATCTCGGCATATTGATGTTATAACTGCATCTCTTCGCTTACACTCTGCATATCGTCAGTCGCATAAAGTCGTATTTTTGTCCTTTTGATCTTTTCCTGCAAGCTCAGGCTCTTCAATTTCATTCCCTTCCTGCTGGAGACACCCTTGCGTGATGGAGCTGACATCTTGAAATACAGTACTGTATGATGTAATCCCAAAACACGTAAAATAGGTGGCAAAGTAAAGCAAAGGTCGGAACCAGCGTGTAGGCTGTCAGCTGCTGAGCCGTGTTTATGTCGTCAAAGCACCGTCTTGGATACGAATTCCGTTTTTTGTCGAAATTGAAAAGGATTGGTTTCTGCTTCAAAAACACAACAAGCTTGGTAGGAGCCGAAATAATAATCAATGCAAAACATTGAAAACAATATCACAGAGTAGTATAACCCCACATTTCAGCAAGTGTTATTGGATTGGGTTTCGTAATCCAAGACGGTGTTTGGGACGACAAAAACACGGCTCAGCCTACGCACTGGGTCCTGATCTTTGCTTAATTTGCCACCTATTTTACGTGTTTTGGGATTACATCATACAGTACTGTATATCAAGATGTCAGCTCCATCACGCAAGAGTGTCTCCAGCAGGAAGGGAATGAAATTGAAGAGCCTGAGCCTGCAGGAAAAGGTGAAAGTGCTGGCAAGGATGGATGCAGGTGCGTCCATGTGTGCTATTTGTGCTGAGTTTGATATCAAATCCAGCACATTCTACCCGTTCATTGGTAAGTGTAGTTTTTATGCTTTTACAGTACTGTATTTCTTTTTTTTTTTTTTCTCTTTTTTTAATTTTTATTTATTTTTATTTTTATATAACCCATATCAGAGGAGGACATTGAATAACTCGGCAAGGGCCAGAGCCCCTATCGTGCCGAGTTATAAGGGTTTTACTGTATATATATATATATACTGCTACACTGTACTGTGATCTGTATCTCTGCATGTTATTTACATTTTAGTTTGGGCATTTAGTCTGGGGCAAGTAGCAGCTGTGGCTTTACAAACAGGTCAACAATTTCAAACACCGCAACAGCTGCTTCAAGACTGGCGCGACGTGAGGCGACAGCGGGGAGCAACGACTTACGTTGGAAGTGTTGCGACCGAATCCAGGATCAGGACAAGTCATTGAAGCTCCTGTCGCGAAAGCTGGCACCCTGCGAAACCCTCCCCCACTGGCGTAGCTAGGTATCTATCAATTGGGGGGGGGGGGGCATAGCTGAGTATGGGGGGGCAGTAGGCAAAGCAGAGCTCCGGGGCATTCTGATGCCACATAGAAGGGTATTCGGACATATCGTCAGTCTCAGGTCCAAGCAGATTATGGCAGCCATGGGGGGGTAGTGGGGGGGCACCTTGGGGTGCTCCAGATTCTCAAGTGGGGGCACATAGCCACGCCACTGGCTATAGCCGATCTGACGTTATATAAGGTAGAAAGATAACAGCCAACAGCTACCATGACTTTGCAGGGAGGACTAAACAACCTCAAATCACACGGAAGCTCTCCCCTCCCTCCCTCCCTCTCCCACTCACAGTAGCGCCGCCAGGACATGGTGACTGGGGTGGCCAAGGTTGGACACAGATCTAGTATGGGGTGGCCATGGCATAACCGTTGAAAAGAAATGGTTGCATTTTCATTAGACCGCTGATTCAAATCTGGGGTGGCCAATGAATGAGATTCATTTTTCAGGGGTGGCCGTAGCCCCCTAGATCCACCACTGTTCACTCATTCCTCTTACTCCCTCCCTTTCTCTCTCTACTACCTTACGCTGCACAAATATGAAGTAAAGCAACAGAATAACGCGTTGTTTGGCCAAAAATCTTCCTCTTCCTCCTCCCAGCTGCCTGCACACACGCCCTGCCTCCTCGCTGGCTCGCTCTCGACTGTCGCTCGTCCCGGAATACTCAAGGAACTCAACACTGCTTCGAAACTAAACCTTTCCCTTATTTCCTTCACATGTCCTGACTTGTTGAGCTTTGGCCAATAATTCTTGACCTGTAACGTTATCCAAATCTTAAATGTTAGTAAATGGGAGTTAGTATTAGTGTTGGTATAGTTTTGTAGTATTTTTTAAAGCTTATATTGATAGTGTTCGTTAGTGCTTCGAACTCGTTAACAACGTCGCAAATGATTGTGGGTAGGATATCATTTTTTTCTTCTTTTTTTTGCTACGTAGTTTGTGGGTTGTTAAAGGACTGGATTGCTTTGTAAGCAGTGGCGTATACATAGGATTCTCATGGGGGGGGGGGTACGTGCCCCTCCGTAGCTACGCCACCGCCTCCCCTTCTCTCTCACTCTCGTCAATAAAGATTAAGAATTTTGTATTTCTATGAAAAATTGGTAATGAATGCAGAAATTCCTGACATTTTTCGAGAATTTTCAAAATTCCCCCCGGACGCTGATTTTGACACCAAGTTTCCGGACATGTCCGGGAAAATTTCCCGGGCATATGGCAACCCTACTGTAGTACAATCTGATAAGGCTTACTGCTTATCATACAGGATTTACAAAGGACAAAGTTACTATGTACAGTAAAAGTCTTATAACTCGGCACTGTATAACTCGGAATTTGATATAACTCGGCATGGCAAGGACAAATATTTTTTTTTTTTTTTTTTTTAATTAATTAATATTTTTTTTTTTTTTTTTTTTTTTTTTTTTTACACAAACCCATGCCTATAGCGCGTGTAGGCAGTGAGCTACAGGGGTGGGATGGTAGGCCCTGGAGGCTCACTCGAGGGCTGTGATGGTTGGCCCTCGCCCGTGGTGGCACAGGCAGGATTGTTATAGTGACGCCCAGGGCCGGATCAAGAGCTGTGGGGGCCCGGGGGCTCAGCTTTTGTGGGGGCCCTATATTCGCACAAAAATTAAGCACTTTCGTGGGTATTTTGAGGCCTATGTTTGGCAAAGAACTATTAATGCATAGACTGGTATTCAGAGATAAAGGATGAAACAGAGACAGGCAAATATGTTTTGGTTTTGTAACTTGCCAATGTTTTTAATATTACTGCTTAAAGCTAATATACATATGGTGGGGGCCCTTTTGGTGGGGGCCCTTGGGCTAGAGCCCCGGTAGCCCCCCCCTTAATCTGGCCCTGGACTGACGCCTGTGATTAGAGGCTCATGCCGCCCCCTGTGTCCTCCCATGCACTCAAAGTCGAAGGTAGAGTTAATGGACAGGGCATGTGGGTGTTCTTAGGCCACTCGACGGTGCAGAAAGATTTCAAGTGGATTTATGGGTCTAACTCGGGATCGAACTCGGGTCTTCGAGAACGCCACCCGGTGACGCTAACCACTCTGCTACCGCCTCACCTAAACTACATCTCATGGTTTTCACTCGGCATATCATGCCCTCACAACCTCTTGTGTGAACATGTAAACAGAAAGTCGGCAAAAAATAATGTATCTCGGCATGTTATATTGATGTTATAACTGCATCTCTTCGCTTACACTCGGCATATCGTCAGTCGCATAAAGTCGTATTTTTGTCCTTTTGATCTTTTCCTGCAGGCTCAGGCTCTTCAATTTCATTCCCTTCCTGCTGGAGACACCCTTGCGTGATGGAGCTGACATCTTGAAATACAGTACTGTATGATGTAATCCCAAAACACGTAAAATAGGTGGCAAAGTAAAGCAAAGGTCGGGAACGAGCGTGTAGGCTGTCAGCTGAGCCGTGTTTATGTCGTCCAAGCACTTGGATACGAATTCCGTTTTTTGTCGAAATTGAAAAAGGATTGGTTTCTGCTTCAAAAACACAACAAGCTTGGTAGGAGCCGCAATAATAATCAATGCAAAACATTGCAAACAATATCACAAAGTAGTATAACACACATTTCAGCAAGTGTTATTGGATTGGGATTCGTAATCCAAGACGGTGCTTGGACGACAAAAACACGGCGCAGCCTACGCACTGGTCCCGATCTTTGCTTTAATTTGCCACCTATTTTACGTGTTTTGGGATTACATCATACAGTACTGTATATCAAGATGTCAGCTCCATCACGCAAGGGTGTCTCCAGCAGGAAGGGAATGAAATTGAAGAGCCTGAGCCTACAGGAAAAGGTGAAAGGGGCTGGCAAGGATGGATGCAGGTGCGTCCTGTGTGCTATTTTGCTGATTGATATCAAATCCAGCACTTCTACCCGTTCACGGGTAAGTGATTTTTTATGCTTTTACAGTACTGTATTTTACATTTTTTTTTTTTTTTTTTTTTTTTTAACCCATATCAAGGACATTGCATAACTCGACAAGGGCCAGAGCCCTATCTTTGCCGAGTTATAAGGCTTTTTACTGTATCTCTGACTACGGTTTTCCCGGGAACTGCCCAATGGGACGGCCTGACGAGGGGGCTCCGTTGAGCGCTGTCCCTGCACACCCTATCCTCAAGTGACATCAGTCCACATCCATCTTGACTATATTCGCTGCACGTTAAGCTGGTGAAAATTGGGACCTCTCCCCTCCCCCCTTCCGAACACACGGGATTGGCTGAGGTGTTGGGGGTTTAGGGCGAACTTGGGAGTAGACATTCTCCCCAACACCTCAGCCAATCCCGTGGGTTCGGAAGGGTGGAGTAAAGGGGCCCAAATTTTTGCCAACTTAACGTGCAGCGGATTATATATATATATATATATATATATAAAATATATATATATATATATATATATATTTTATATAATATATATAAATATATATTCAGCTGCAACTCATTAGGAGCATTGTGGGGTTGATGAATGCCTCTCTGCCTCACAATAAATCTCATCATAATCTTCCTGTTTAACCGTCAGATTTTCCCATATATCTTGAGGTTAGACGGTCGATGATACGCTTCCAATTCTATTGTCAGCGTTCATCATTTAAATTTGCGGCATGATTTTTTACGCCCTGGATGCTCTTCCTGACAGCCTCAGCAGTGACAGGCAACCCCAGTTTTGGCTGAGGGCCTAGGTGGATTCCCTACCATGGCTAACAAGCTCCACCTGCTATGCAAGAATATATTGGCAAATGCTGCTTATACTTACAAAATTTAAATTGTGTGGTGTCCTGTTTATGACGATGGGGGATGGTGACGGTGGGTTTTGGATAAATATAGTGAAACTTTGGGCAAATCTAGCGTGAGGTTGGGTAAGGTAGGATGGGGTGGGTAGGTAAGGCAAGGTAGGGTAAAACGGGATAAATCTGGAATGGGTAGGATTGGAAGGGAAAGGCAGGTAGGGTTAGATTGGGTAAGGCTGGGCCTAGGACAAAATGAAACCCATAACTAACAGCAACAAAAGATCCAGAATGACACACCTCTAAAATTTTAACAAAGCAATACTACAGTACTACATCAATAACATAATGCAAAACTAAATATCAAAAATACAAAAATTCCACTTGCCTCCATAGCTCAACCTTTTCCCGATAAATCCGTTTTTCCTCCATTTCACCGTTTTGCAGTAACCCGCGTCCCCTCCTGTCCTCCATGATGCCATGGGAGGGAGCACGTCAAAAGAGCCGCACAACCTTGGGGAAAGACCAAATTAGGACCAATGATATCCAACCACTTACTTTACATAATAAAACCAAAGCTACCCCACATAAAACAATACCTAACATTTGGAGATACGTAAGCATTTTGGGGTTACCATGGCGCACCGAAGGGGACGCCAAGGGGGCCCATGCCTCCCCCCCCCCCCCAAAATTTTTACTTCCTTGTAAAAAATCAGAATACACTAACAGTCAGTTAAAAGAAAATTAGTTGAAGGGAAATTGAAAATGACACACACGACTAACAGTCACATCTACACACAACCAGACACAGCCACTCAACTTCCTCACCCCCGTTTATAGTATTAACCCCTTGGGGCCCCCAGAACGTAATTTCCATTGTAATTTGGCTATCATTAGAAAATTTTTAGTGAATATAAGCAATTTTTTAAATAGATATGACCTTTTTTAGTGTTCTTGTCGACAAACCCAAATTTTGGTATATTAAGTGACCTTTCGTAATTTCCTTATTTAAAAACAGACAATTTTTTTATGGCAAAGGAAAGATCTGGGCGTGAAGGGTTAAGGGGGGAAACCCCAAGCAAAGGAAAGATCTGGCGTGAAGGGTTAAGGGGGTTAAGGCAACCCAAGCAATTTTGGGAAAAAATATCACTTTCTATGATACTGTGTTTTTCGGAGAACTGATGTGTGCGCGATGCCATGGTGGGCTATTTTAACACTGCGAGAGGCTGTAAGCCTTTTAAATCTGTTAATGCCTAACTTTTAAAGGTCATGAAGAAGAATCAGGTATTTTTGCGCGAGATAACGAACTGAATTTGAAATTTGTGATAGCGGATTTGCAGGAGTCAGTGAAAAGTGGCAATGTTTTCACCATAGACCTTAATAATTTATATGGGAAAAATAGATAAAACAACGAAATTAAGATAAGACGACTCAGTAGGATAGAAACTTATAAGCAACAACATATTTTAAGGAACATCAGTGTCACAAAAACTACAATGGCAAATCTGGTGCAATGGAAACATGGAGCTGTAAACTGGCAAGGTCGACGTCGTATGGCTTTCAAATACTCGTTTTCATTGGGGACGGGGACTCGGTGCCTACAAAGCTGTTGTGATCTTTAAGACGGCTAAGCTATGCCTCCTATGCCCTTAGTAATTTAAATTTATATTTTGTATAAACCATAATGCTTTATTTTTGTATTATATAGAGTTGAATAGTAAAAAAAACGCCCATTTGTAAAATTATGTCACCATCAAAAGAGGGAGGAGGAGAAATGTAATGTTTGAATAAAAAGCCTTTGTAACTAAAAAACTATTTTTTTTTCTTACTTCAACTCGATTGGCATGACTTCCACTACTCTGATTGCCGGTCTGCTTGCATTTCTGAATAGAACATAGTAAGAATCTACATTTGCAAGCATGGATGTAATACATGTCTCATACGTTTGGTCAAAAGGGGGCTTAACAATAAAAAAACGAGGAAAAGACGTAAGCTAAAAAAAATCGTAATTTTTACTAACACATGTAGCAATTTCCCCGATGCTTGAAAAAATGTAGGTAATGCCTAATATACACAATGCATGAAAAAAAAAGCTTTTTGGGATTAATGTGTCCCCAAATATAGGAAACTTTAATAACTGCAAAAATACTGTTTTTTTTCGATTTTTTTCGAAAAAATATAATAAAAAAAACCATTCATCATATAGTAACAAAATTTCTCACAGATAAATACATAGTGATATGGATAGGCTGTGTTAGTCTCGTTGAGATTATCCAAAAAATAAGAAAACTTGGGGTTTTGCCCCCCTTAATGCAAATGCACCAACCCCTATCTGAATGCACCATGTACGTATCAGGCCCCAAATGCACCAAAAACCCTGGTCCTAATGCACCACTCTGGGCGGGCTTTTGCTACTTCTTTTTTTTTTTTTTTGCCCTTGGGCCAGTGATGTTATGTAAAAAAAATACAATTAAATATAAAAAATCCTTATGGTCCCAATGTACCAACTTAAGGCCAGTTGCTTTCAGGTGCTATACTTTACTAGGGCTATTTAAAGGGCCCACTGCCCCAACCTTCCACCTCTCATATAAATAATGCTTTTACCCAGCTGATAGACAGATGCCCTCAGACTGCTCAAGCACAGAAGCTCATAACCCTCACTACCCTGTTATTAAATGTTAAATTAATTCTATTTTCAATAAATGACCAAATAGCTTCAGAAATGCACATATGTAATAAAATAAAATACAAAAAATTTTAGATATTAATTATAAAAGATGCTAAACTTCAGAAATCAATGGTGAATTAGATGAGAAATTAGGGGAAAATCGATTTTTATACAGAATATTTTTACGCTAGTATTTTACTAAATCAAATAAAGACTTGGAGCCGTTTGTTCACCTATAAAAGACTAAATACAGATTAGTGATTTTGTTTCAATGGTTAGGATTCCCCCATTACTTATTTTTGTGACCGCATTGTTTTGGGTATTTCTGGCTGCTAAAAATGGGTCTGGAGAGTTAACAAAAGGGGTTTTTTATTCCAGTTTGAAAACCAAATTCATTTTGGGTGGACTTAACTATTTTTTTGGGGTGAGTTTTGATGTGTTTTGATCAATCTGCTAACCGTTTTCTGTAACAAATAACTTTTTTTTTCTTAGTTAGGTAAGGTTAAGTTAGGTAAACGTTAGGTTACGTATAGGTTCAATTGTTTTTCAATGATCTTGTCGCAAAACACACACACAAAAAAAAAAAAAAAAAAAAAAAAAAAAAAAAAAAAAAAAAAAAAGTGATTTGCGACAAAAAGTTAGCAGACTAATTCAAAAAATATCAAAACTCACCAGAATAAAAATAGTTTCGTCCCCAAAGTGAATTCGGTGTCCCAACCCGGAACTTTACTGACGAAGATCTATAGTTACGTCTCGGCATCAGTTCGGTATGGGCTTCCAAAGTCCTGGGATTCTTGCCTACATCATCGTGTAGCTTTCCCTTTATTATGAGTTTTTTTAAACCCCATTTCCCATGGCGCAAGTAAATAATATGGCGTTACTTGTACTACTGAAAATCTAAAGTTATTTTCTGCCAGAAAACGGTTAAGTTTACGCTAAATCAGATTAGGTTAGGTTAAGGGGGGGTTTTTGTTTAGTAACAGATATCAAGAAAATGAAAAAATTATCAATACTATGGCAGTGCGAAAGCGGAAACAAGGTTCGCGGGCGGGCTGGAAGGGGCGGGTGGTCACCCCCACCTGTACCCAAAATTTATTTCCGACAAAACGATGCCAGAAATTTATTCAATACACAAAAACTTTCGGAAAACCAAGTTTCCCGCCTCAAAATCGGTGACAGCCCACTACCGACATTTTACCTCGTCTTTATACACTTATTAAACGTGCCACCGATATTTTTTGAGCAGTTCGAGACTGCGCCCCCCCGACCCTCTGCTAGTTCACTAACCTAACCTGGGCATTGATTATTAAACCTAAAATCGCTGGGGTCTCGGCCCCCAAGACCCAACTTGTGTTATTTTTTTTTTATTTCCGACGGCTGAAGGGGCTAGAAATACTCATTATGATTGAGAACACGTTCAGGATACTAACCACCCATCGTGTATGGGGTTGTGACTGCACTTATACCCCTTGAAGAACCATTCAACTACGGTGGACAATCAACGGGACATATATGAGCAGTTCCCCTATTTTCCCCCCGACACTGGAAAGAAGTAAAGCCTGCACACTCACCAGCATTTCCCCGTCAGCTGTTCGCTCCGGCGTGGGGTGCGGCGGCCACCTTGGATCCACTGACACTACGAGCCTAACAACAATGTCTATGTTTTTGATTTCTATGATTACTGTATTACTTTATTTACTGCCATTTGGTGCTTTCGAGGCAGTAGAATATTATTTATGCTGTTTTGGTTATTGTAAGAGATGTGCGAGGTGAAGAAATAATGAAAAATTTTATAAAATGAAAAAGTTTTTAGTTTTTCAAAGGAACTACCAAGTAACCGCGTGTAGGTCCCACGGCCTCTTGTACTTCCCTTATTTACTTAGGTTCACTTATGGCTAGCTATTATCATAACTGTTATTTTTTGTCTAGGTAGAGAAAAACAGCCATAATGAACACAAAAATAAATCCATGGTCCAAGCCAACTAAAAACATACACACTAAATAAGACAGGGAAATAAGACAAAATAAAAGGCCACACACAAGTCCCCCCCAAACAGGAGTGTGTCTGAACTAGTGACTACCTAGCTACTCTTGCTAGGTTAAGTTAGCAATTATCTATAAAACCAGAGAAGAAAAATGGCTAAAAATTTTTGAGGTAATATTTCTCACGAAGAGATTTTTTAAAAATACTTAGAAAAATTCTCTTAAAACCCTGCAATAAGTAAGAAAAATACCAAAGGGTACAGATAATTTAATCCCATCATAGTGTAATGCTAATAAAACTAGCTAATATATGGTCAGTGGCTAAAATACGGCCATGCTAGATATACGGCAGTGGCACGACAGTAGCATTCAAAAAACACCTCCTTCATGCATTTTGGGCCCTATATATTACAAAATACATCAAGAGCATTATAAAACGGAGAGGCAGATATACATGATTCATTGTGTATAAAGAGATATGCTCAGGGGATCCAACGTACAAATTATATATTCCAGAGGCAGCCTATGATATAGAAATTCATTTATGCATAACTATGGAATTCTAGACACTGATATACCACAGGGTGGGCTGGTGGTGGGGGAGGGAACGAGGGAAAAGAGGGGAAGGGGGGGGGTGACAGGGAGGGAGGGGAGGGGACAGGGGTGAGGGTGACAGGGAGGGGAGGGGAGGGGAAGGGGTGACGGGTGACGGGGGGAAAGGTGAGGGGAATAGAGGGGAAGGGTGAGGGTGAGGGGAGAGGTGTGAGGGAACAGTTTACCATCATGTGAGGATTTTCAAGCAAAAATTATTGTCACAGTTTCATTACATAAAGATTCATTGTTTTCTTTGGTATTTGTGATAATTTCAAAGCTTTTATATACTGTAATTGTAAATGTAAATTTATGTAGTCCTAAGTGTGTATGTATGTGTGTGTGTGTGTGTGTGCTGAGGTGCATGTGTTTTGTGTGTGTGTGTGTGTGTGTGTGTGTGGGGGTGTGTGTGTGTGTGTTGTGTGTGTGTTGTGTGTGTGTGCTGTGGTGCATGTGTGTGTGTGTGGTGTGTGTGGTGTGTGTGTGCTGTGGTGCATGTTGTGTGTTTTGTGTGTGTGCTGTGGTGCATGTGTGTTGCTGTGGTGCATGTGTGTGTGTGTGTGTGTGGTGCAATGTGTGGTGGGGTGTGTGTGTGTGTGTGTGTGTGTGTGTGTGTGTGTGTGTGTGCTGTGGTGCATGGTGTGGTGTGTGTGTGTGCTGTGGTGCTTGTGTGTGTGTGTTTTGTGCTGTGGTGCATTGTGTGTGTGTGTGTGTGTGCTTGTGGTGCATATGTTTGTGTGTGTGTGTGTGTGTTGTGTGTGTGTGTGTGTGTTTGCTTGGTGCATGTTTTGTGTGTGTGCTGTGGTGCATGTGTGTGTGTGGTGTGTGTGGGGTGGGGTGTGTGTGCTGTGGTGCATGTGTGTTTTGTGCTGTGGGGCATGTGTGTGTGTGTGTGTGTGTGTGTGGTGCATGTGGGGTGTGTGTGTGTGTGTGCTGTGGTGCATGTGTGTGTGTGTGTGTTGTGTGGGGTGTGTGTGTGTGTGTGTGTGGGGCTGTGAGCATGTGTGTGTTTGTGTGTGTGTGGTGTGTGTGTGTTTGGGGTGTGTGTGTGGGTGGTGTGTGGTGTGTGTGGGTGTGTGTGTGTGTGTGTGTGTGTGCTGTGGTGCTGTGTGTTTTGGTTTGTGTGTGTGTGTTGTGTGTTGTGTGTATGTATGTTTTGGGGTGTGTGTTGTGGGGGTGTGTGTGTGTGTGTGTGGTGTGTGTGTGTGTGTGTGTGTGTGCTGTGGTGGGTGTGTGTGTGTTGTGTGTGTGTGTGTGTGTGTGTGTGGTGTGTGTGTGTGTGTGTGGTGTGTTGTGTGTATGTATGTGTGTGTGTGTGTGGTGTGTGGGTGTGTGTGTGTTGGGGTGTATGTGTGTTGGGGTGTGTGTGTGTGTGTGTGTGGGGTGTGCCTGTGGTGCATGTGTGTTGTGTGTGTGGTGTGTTGTTGTGGTGTGTGTGTGTGTGTGTGTGGTGTGTGTGTGTGTGTGTGTTTTGTGTGTGTGTGTGTGCTGTGTGTATGTATGTGTGTGTGTGGGTTGTGTGTGTGTGTGTGGGGTGTGTGCGCTGTGGTGCATGGTGTGTGTGTGTGTGGTATGGGCATTGAAAATCACCTTAATTAAAAAGATATCATATATGACTACCAACCAAAATATGTAATTGAGTATTCATATCAACAATTATTTCCTTTTTTTTGGGAACTATGTATTATCACGAAAGAGCGATCGATTTTAGGGTTAAAAATGACTGGTAGTAATTCATAAATCCTTTGACCTTATGACTCCTCACGCTAAAAGGAGTCGATTCCAAGGCTTGACATACACTTCAATACATTTCAATACCTAGAAGAGGATATTAAGAGTAGAGAAGAGGGTTTTGGGTGGAGACCAAGGGGGTAGCCAGGGAAAAAAAATTGGGGGGGGTCCACCTCCAATGTGGTTGAGGGGTGGGTGCCCTTTAAACAGCTGGGGTCTGGGAGGCGCTGTAAGCCCCCCAGAGAATATTTTTGAAGAATACTTAATTGGGGGCATATTGAACCCCATGGGGGGTCATTTATTGTTCTTTGCATGATATTCAATATAGTAAAATTGATGAATTATACCATACACTCCTAAAGTAATGTTTTTGAATTGGGGGGGGCATGGCCCCATTGGCCCCCCCTCTGGCTACGCCCTTGGATGGAGATAAAAACAGATGATGGAATGGAGTCACTTAGAAGAGGAATATAAAGTAAAGAGGGTAGGATGAAGAATAAAACCAAAATGTTTTGGGGTATATAGTCACCTAGAGAAGAGGAATCTAAGAGTAAAAAAGAGGATAGGAAGAAAGATGAATGAAGATGATAGGATGCAGAGATAAAATCAGATAATGGAGAATATAGTCACTTAGAGAAAGGGAGGATAGTATTCGTGGAGATGATGGAGAATGGTTAGCAGAAATTTGCAAATGGGGAAG